>JAJKFJ010022382.1:0-55999 GCA_027382625.1 Tetmemena sp. SeJ-2015
AGACCTTTAAAATCTAAGGCCTAAATTTAATCCTAATTCGTCTTTAGAGAGGTCGGCTGCCCTAAATAAAAACTATTTTTTTTAAAATTTTTTTATTTAAAAAAAAAATTTAAAGCGTTATTTTTGAAATAGTCCAACAACTTTTTTAATACATAGCATGCTTCAGCTATAGGCCGAAAGAATTAGAGCTGGAAAATTGTAGAATTAGCCCATTTATCATGAATTAAATTTTGGTTATATAAAATTATTGCACTATTTCAAAATTGCACAATAAATTTATTTTACAATAGCGAAAAAATAGCTTAAATATAGTTTTTATTTAGGTGCAGCCGACCTCTAACTGACTGAATAAGGATTAAATATTGAGGCCTTAGATGTTCGAAAAGGCCTCTATAATTGGAAGAATCAGATTTAGGAGAGAAAATTATCCTATACACATATTTTTTTTTAATTTTTTTTATTATAAAATTTTACTGTCGATGAAAGGCTCCCCCCCATTTTATTTAAATAAAAGCTATGAATCAGAAAAGTGGGATTTTGCTGCAAAGAGTTTGGTCACTGACGACTAATACCTTACATATTAAAATGTAAAAAGCAGCTCATGCAAATTCTAAATAAGTCTCACATTCAACAAAATATCTTTTTATTCGATATTTCAATTATTCTTGCAAGGAAATAAACTCTCATCAAAGAATTGGATATATTTTATTCTATATAATGACATAGGAAAGTGCAAATAAGCAAGAATTAATTTTTTAAAAAAGACTTCCTTTTTAAAACTAAAAACAGTTCGCTCAAGAAAATGGGTTAGCACGCTTTGTTTATTATATATTTAACTAATAACTTTCTTTTTACTAGCAGCTGAGTGAAATAAATTTTAAATTAAGATAAATTATGAAGGTATAATAATCTCGTAGGATGTGACAGATGAAGGGACAAATCCTTTAAATTTGAAAAATATTGAAATTTTTATGTTAAAATGAATGCAAGAAATGAATAATCTCGCGAAATTAATCTCTAAAATTATGGTGAAGATAATCCACTATTTTAAGTTTGAAAATTGATAAAATATTGAATTAGGATATCTTATTAAAACTGTACACTAAATTACTTAGAGCTTATCATGTTAAGTGAAGGATAAAATTACTGTTTTTATATTGTTTTATTGCAAACGTCATCATCATTATCATCTTCTTCATTTGGTTTCTATTTATGAACATTATGCTCATTTTCATGCCTCAAGGGCTGAGCCATGCATCTTTGCATTTTGGTAGCGGGATGCTGCATAAGTTAGTTTGAAGAAGGCAGTTACTTATTAAAGATTTATCATACTGAAAGGTAATATTTATATCTGACTCCTCTACTCGTATCAAAGTCATTTTAATAAAATTGTAAAATGTGTTCTTTATTGCCTTATAAATTGTACGAATATGTTGCTGTTATAATTTTTATTGCTATCCTGGTTAGTTTTGTTACTGCTTAACTTAATTTGAAGGATATTATATTTGCATTTAAAAAAAAATGCTATAAGATTATTGAGATTAATGATAGTTATAAGGAAAATAATTTTCCTAAATTTGTGGATCTGTTATAATTGGTATTCCTTAGTTATTTTTTCCTGATTTTTATTGTAGTTGCTTTTGCCTGAGTTCATAAATATGAAATATTTTTATTATATTATGGTCATCAAAGATCATTTGTCTTTTTCAGCAAGTTCGGCATGCAATATTTATTCTAAAGATTAAGTTATCTATTTTTAAAGATTTCAATTAAGAATTAATTAATAAATTTTAAAATGTGAGTTATTCTTAATACTTTTATTTTCATACTAATTCTAGAATAATTTATTGAAATCTTAATTAGTCAAAGAAAAGCAAGAAATAGCTCTTTTTAGAGATTCTGAATGTAATTATCCAAAATTTTAGATCATATATAGATAAGTTGCTAGGTTTACAATGAGTCAAATCCATAAATGTTGAGATATTTTTTATTATGTCGAGAAAGAATATGCTTTGGAACTCACAAAAAATATCTCATTTTAATTATTTTATCTAACAAGGATTCAATGAATTATGTAATCCTAGTCTTTTAATTCTAATTATACTTGATCTAGCGAAATAGTAGAAGCAGTTTTTATTTATTAAAACAAACATTTTTTACTATATTTTTCAAAATTCGCTTATGAAGTATGAATTATATGTGCCTTCTATCTATGAGATTTTAAGGTCCGCCCAGTGTTGCTCAAGTAGGCTCATAATCGGGAGAGGTAGAAATTCTAATAAGCAATTCGCATGATTTCTGTAATTAATTGAAGCTCTTGTGAATTTAAAGGTTGTCTATGACATTAATATCTCTTCTTGAGAGGAGCTGAGCATCCCGTTTGAATGGAAAAAGGCTTTTCTCCCGAAAATAAATGATTTTAGTTTTAATGAGGCTACTTTTATAACTGATGGCACCGAGAATATATATTAATCTAACCCTTTCTCTGATTTTTTAAACATTTATAAGCTCTTCAGCCAATTCTTCTAGGGATATTTCCAGGTGTTGATTATGGACTTGTTAATGTTTAGTAAGTGCCTCCTTCATGAATCGAATGATCTTGGAGTTTATCTCTATGAACACTCAATGCCTGTTACTCTTTCTTTTTTATTATATATTTAATCACTACTTCGAAATACTTGACACCATTACGAAGAAAGATAGGCCTCCCAGAGATCGATCCTGAAAGTAGAGAAATTAAGTTTTTAAAGTGAAGATAATAACACTTTTACTTCAAATTAAAGTGCTTTGCTTCACTCAGAGCTTTAGTTAGAGATTCTTCTCATTATTTACGTGGGGTGGAGTGACTTACGTCATACATTTGTCTTTACGGATACTATAAACCTTCTTCAGCTCTTGCCTATTGCTAAGATTTTTATATATCCTTCTCATTTCCCCATAGATTGAATACTCGAGGCAATTGGAGATAAGGTTAGGAGTTAATTAGAGTTGGACTTGAGTGAGTCAAAGCTAAGGAAAGCAGCGAAGAGCTCCAAAGTTTACTTCTTGCATACTCTCAATTTTAAAAAGGGTTTTTTCTTCTTTACAGTTTTTCGTGTGCTGCTCCAAACTGAAGTGCATTTGCACAAAATTTGAGGATCAACAAATAATTAATATGCTTAATCAAATTAATTAGAGATATTCATTCTTATTTATTCACTATATGGCAATGCTAAATTTTAATGGAAACTGGAAAATCTATCAAATATTATATAAGTAGGGTTTGATTCAAATTATACTCAAAATTTGAATGTAATGAAGATGTAGATTTAAGAAAATTTAATACTGAGATTATAATTTACAGAGGAAAAAATTAACATTGAAAATATAAATTTTTAATGGCAGCAATAGTTAAGGAATTCATTATATGTAAATTTTATTTTTGAATTTGTGATATGGTAATAAATTTATTTTATTTAGGCAAATTTTCGGATATTGATAAGAGTTTACAAAAAGAATAAAATATCTCTTTTAACTTTTGTTATTTTTATTGATGTATAAAAAATACTTTGATAATTATTTTTTCCTGCTATTTTGAATTGTTTTAAAATTATATCAATATATAGGATTTCTTTCAAATGACTTTATATAAAATGTAACAATTATTTATCTATCCTTAATTCTCATTAATTTTATTGCTGCTTTTTTTGTCTTCTCGGTCTTAAATAATTTTGAAATAAATGATAAGTTAATTACATTCTCTAATTAAAGTCTCTATGGCTTTTCTTGGCTTGCAGTGGAAGTAAAAGCTGTCTGAGGAAGTTATTATTACTAGGGAGGTTAATTCATGCTCTTTTGTGGCATTTAATTAACTTAACCTGGCAATAGATTCATATTCGGAACTGCAGCTGTAGCACCAGTTTTCTGCTATTACCTAAATCAAATTTTATAAAATTCTTTCTCAACTAGGGACTCTAAATATAAATATGGAGGTAGGAGATACTTACTGTTACATTTAGAAAAAATTAGAATATTTTTAGACATAGAGTATATTAAAAATTGGGCATACTAGGTGGTATCGACATGCCAGGCATTTGCATCATCTGAGGGCTTATCATGTTGACTGGAGGCTGAAGAAACTGTTACTATCCTGGCTTTCCTGCCATCCCCATCATCATCATTTGATTTCCATTTAAGGGCATCATGCCCATATTTATACCGTAAGGGCCTTATGGAGCCATGCCATTCTGCATTTTGCCAGGAGGGTACTGCATTAGTTAGTTTGGAGGGGGCAGTTACATATTTGTCATTCCAAGCTAAGGATTCATCATACTGTAAGGTGAAAGGTATAGTTGGCCCCTGCTCGTATCAAAGTCATATTTAAATCAAGACATTAGGAAAAAAATGATCTGTATTAGTCGTTAATAGGGAAAATTTTTTTTCTTTTTCTCCAGCTTGTATTTAGCCTTTTGCCAGTATCTATTAAAATAGAAAATATAATGCTTGTATCTCTTATGAACGCAGGTGTGATAAATATCGAAGCAGAGAGTCCAAAGTAAAATCAAGATGTAGCAAATTGCGCCAGGTATATTAACCACAAAAAGAACTAGTTTTGACTTTTATAGAATCAGGATCATGCCTATTATAACACTAAACTCAAGCAGGATTTGCGCAATTGTAGTGCCCAAGCGTACTAAGTACTGAAAGTTCCTAAGCTTCTTTTCCTTCTTTTTCTTCTTCATTATGATTTATAATGAGCAAAGATATTTAATTGTTGATGATGAACATAATTATTCTTGGAAGGAATATTCCAGCCACCAAAATCACTGCTAAACTCAAATAAGCTCTAATTTAAAATTACTTGAATAATTTGAAGTTTGATGCAAGGAGAAAATCAAGAGAAGAGTTGAGTAAGTTTCTTATATCTTCAATTGAAAGCCCAGCAATGTCCACATTATTATCTACAATGTACTCTGCGATTTTTTCATAAAGAGTTTCAATGTCACCCCTTGCTCGTGCAATTTATTATAAGGAAATAACTAAAATGTATTCTGGTTTAAATTACGATGATATTGATGAGGTGAGCGATAAATCCAAATACGTCCACAATAAATATAAGTAAAACTCCTTTCTTAAGAGGACAACAACAACAGCAAGTTTCACCCATTGTTTTAAATTAGTTCCTATTATACATAAAATAAAATTGAAGAGGAAATTACTAAATACTTATTTCCCCATATTTAAAAATATGCTAAGCAATATGAATATCAAATTATTTTAGCCTGCGTATCAAATTGAAGTTCCCACACTTAAAAATATATTTATCCTAATTCTATAGATTTAAATCATATGAGAACTCAGTAAAAATAGTTGGTCAATAAGTATCAAAAGAACTTTTAAAATTAAGGAGTCAAGGTTGTAAGAGATTCATCATTTTTAAATTAAAAAGAAAAAAATTGATTTAGTGTATTGATTGTCTCTCTATTGAATTCTTTAATGATATAAATCGTCAATCTATTTTTAGGTCACCTTTTATAAACACTCCTTGCAATAGTAATGATCATTGTTCTTGCAGAGGGGAAACCATGTTCTGAAGCAATATCTAAACTCACAGAGTCTATCATTCAACAAAATTATTTATATATTACAATTTGAATTAAATCAGGTCCAAAATAGCACTCAGTTAAATATCTGCAACCGCCAGATTTGCCATTTCCACCTCCGCCCCTCCCGAGGTTACAGTTTCTGCAATCAATTCCAAAGAAGGCTGCGCATGCGCAAATACCAAAAATGAACACCAGAGAGACTAAAGTAAGAGCACTTATACAATTAAAAATTGATTGGTCAAGAGCAAAGACAAATACAAATTTGAGAAAGTAGAAAATTATCATGCAAATCGATTCACACCGCGTTCTTTGATATTTGAGAATGCTCTTCAAATGGCAGTGTGGGCATTCAGCGTAATTCCAATTTTTATCTAGAATAACTCTCTGGATAGGATTTTTCAAAAGATCTTTCGCCTGAGGATTCATAACTATTGGATCTGGAGCTATTTGTTTGGGATTAGGATGTTAGAAATATAAAATAAGGAACTGGTTGAAAAGACGTGTCGTTAATCACATTTAGAGAAGTAGTTTGATTGACAATTCCAGCACTGGATTATTCTAAGATGAAATGAGGTGGCTTTTAAATCAGAATCTCTTTATCATATCTATACATTAAGAATATATCATAAGGGTTGAAGACAATGTTCCTTTGCAGATCTTAATTTTGTCGATAGGTATCTTCTTCTCATTCCACATAATTTTTTAAATAAAAAATGGAAAATGATTCATTCTTTATTTCTTTAATGATAATTTCAGAAAACTCTTGATTTAAATATCAATTAACATACAGACTTTTCTATGTCTAATCATAAAGGTGCTGCGAACTACTAGAACTAATTTAAATTTTTGAATCCATTAATCAGTTCTTAAATTATGGAAATTTACTTTCTTTATTATGAAACTTACTGAGCATTTTTATTTATGATAGCAGCTGAATGATCTTAAAGTGAGTTTTATAACTGATTAACTTGATTTGAAGGGTCTAATGTTTGCAAATGATCCAATTGGTCATTAGTATGTTTTGATTGATAATGATTTGTAGGAAATTAATTTTGGCTAAACTGGAGGACATTTATGTTTGAGTTTTGTTCTAGTGGATCCTGCTCTTGATTTGAGATATATTTGTCCGATTTCATTACACCCAAATATTATTTATCAATTGTCTTTTTTTCTTCTTAAGATTGAATTATCCCATTTTAACTCTATAGCAAAAAGTTTTCGGAAGGTTAAAATACATTATATTCAAAGAGATAAATTAACTTTTAGTCATGATACCCATAACTTCTCACACCTATGAGAACTCACAATCCCTCCTTCGATCTAAAAACTTCTGATAAAATTAAAAAAAAATTATCGCATAATTAATTCAATTTTACTAGACTTGGATCAAATTTAATTAACCTAACTTAATTTCTTCAATTTTTTTATTTTAGAATTCATAAAATCAAATTGCACCCTTTATTATGACTTTGATTAAAATATTTGTAAGGGAAATAAGATGATAAAAAAGTAATAGTTTATAAAGTTAAAATGTAGTTTGAGTTTTAAATCTATCTCTTTTAAGTTCATTGAGCCTTCATAAGTCCTTAAAAGCTTAATAAATATAATTTAAATGCCAGTAGCTTCTATTCTAGATTTCCAAATCTTCCTCCTCGTTTTGATTCTTTGTAGAGATATTAATTTAGAGGTATATTTATTTAAAATACCTGATAAAATATGGTTGGCATATTATCCTTCTAAAACTATATTTAATGAATATATATATTTTTAAGCATGATAAACTAAATGGTTATTTGATTTTATTTATAAAATTTGGTTTCCTAATTTTCAAACAGGCAGTAATTAAAAAAAAAATTTTAACTATAAAATATCAAGTTGATGTTTTCTTATAGAGGCTCTTTTGATAGAATAGGTATTGTTCTAAATGTGTGGCCTACTGAATACTTAGGATAGCCTTTATTGTAATGATCTTATATATTTAAAGAAATAAGTGAATTATCTTTTGAGCTCGGAAGCCAAAGAGGTGTTCTAAGCTTAAGCTTTTCCATGATGATGAGGTTGCTTAGAATACACAATATTTAGCAATTTAATAAAATAGAATGCATTTGTGAAGCAACCTAGAATGCTTACTTTCCTTAATGAGCTTTCAAATAATCCTTTTAGGAGTTAACTGATGCACCTACTTTACTTTAGAATTTCTCATTTCTTTAGGAAGAGCTAGGCAAGGCCCTTGACTCAGTTACAGAAGTTTATAGTAAGCAGTTTTGAGAGCTCTAATAAGAAGTCTCTCCAGACTATAGTGGCTTTTAAATTAGACCTTGAGAATTATTCAAAAGCAGTTTTGGAACTCTCAATGGCTTAAGTTTCTTCTCTAAATTTGAATCCCTATCAGGATTTTGCTATATTTCTTAGTGTGACTAGTTATTCTACTGAACTTAATCTCTCTATGATTTAAATATAAAGAGAGCTTACAATTTAGTGTTGAGAAATATGGATTCATGGTCAACTGAACTAGACTCTGAAGATTTTGAACTACTACTCTGCTCATAGGGAATTTCTTACTCCTTTAAAAAGTGAGAATTATAATAAGAATGAGAGTATTTTTTATATATGACCCTTCTACTTATTTGATCTATCTGATACCTTGCTTGAAATAGATCTAAATCCCTATTCCCGAAGGAAAAGTTTGAATTCCTATTTCATGTAATTCTTGAATTGGGATTTCCTCTCTTGACTATTTAAAATGTAAGAATGTGATATTGCAATAACTTAAATTGACTTTTCTTTTGCGTGTTTTCTATCTCTAGGATGACAACATATTATGAAGTTAAATACTGTATTGATATATTCTCGGTAGACTGAGAGGAAGTAAATGTCAAATAGGAGTGTAAATATCAATTGGATGAAACTTAAGATCATATAGAGAACTGCACTAGTCATTGCTATTTGTCTAGAGTTAGAGAAATTTATTATCAACAAATTTGTTTTTGTTGAGTTAGAAGATGTCTCATTTTGAAGGGTAATAGAGCCAATGAGTAGCTATTGAAGTGTGGCAATATCTGAAGTCAATAAACTGGCATCCATGTTAAGCCTTGATATGTCAAATGAGCCGAGCTTCTATCGCAGTGCTAGTATTCCAACTATGATTGGCACAAGAGGGGCCAAAGCCTTGATTAGTAGACCTAGAATCCTGACTCTATAGGCTTATCTGCGGCTAGAAAGCTTCCCCTCTGATACTTTCATAAGAATAAATGTTACAAGAGCAGGCAAGTATGTAAAATGCGTCAATAGAGATGCTAAAAGTTAGATTGGGGGGGGGGCCTTTCCTCGTCATCCACTTTTTTTCATTAAAATATGAAAAATCATGATCTAGCCCAAAATCAGCCAAAAACTTCAAATTTTTAGTCCAAATTCAAATTCAAAAAGTCTATCCTACTCATATTCTATATTTTAGAGTATTTGGGAGAACCTTGAAGGAAAGCGGATTTCAAAAAAATTAAATTGTAAAATGAAAGATCATGTAATTATAATAAATTCAATACATTAATGAGTATAAGATTTCTAATTTAATAAAAAATAACTCATAGATCTTAAATGTTTTATTTAAGAGCTATAGAATTTTTCTTCTTACTTGAAGCTCCAATAAAAAGCTAATTAATCTAAAATTTATATTTAAATCTATTTATATTTTGATTTGCAATATTTAATTTTATTAATATGATAAAAAGAAGTTTGTTTTATGTTATCTATCTTTCAAAAATTTTATAATTAAGAAACTAGATATTTATTTTTAATTACTTAAAGCTTATTTTAAAGAAATTCATATCAATAAATGACTATAAGCATGAAATATCTTTGTTGCTTATCAATATAAAATTTGCAATAATCATTCCAAAAAAATAAAGGTTATTCTCTATAAATACCTCTTAGAGATGAAAATTTCAATCGCGATATTCTAAAATTTTTTAATAATTTCTCTAAAATAAAGAATCTGAGTAGGATAGGCTTTTTGAATTTGAATTTGGACTAAAAATTTGGTGTTTTTGGCTGATTTTGGGATAGATCTTGATTTTCATATTTTAATGAAAAAAGTGGATGACGAGGAAAGGCCCCCCCCGTTAGATTTTATAGAGATGGTAAACTGTCCTAGATCTAATTATTATAGCTCATAAGTATTTTTAATAATTTTACTGATATGAGTGCTATGTGAAGCAGTCTGTTCCTCATGAAAATGTGTGGAGTGTAAACTTCAGTTGTTAATTAAGATGAAGAGTTATTACTTGCCTAAGATGAATTGCTACTATTTATTTAGTAATTCATCTCCTGAGGGTCGTAGAATTCCAAACTGTTTTCGTTTAGAATTTTCAGAACCGTCAAATTAAATATGCTCATAATAGTCATGATAAAAAGATTGAAGAAGAATCCTGTCATCTCGTACACGAATATAGAATGCTTAAAATTAAAAATCTTATAGCGTTGACTGCTTAATCAAGAGTGAAAAGATTGAAGAAGCATCTGCTCTGCTCGTTTTCATTTAAGAACAAGATCTTCACAAGTTAACTTTGTTTGAGTTGCTGGAGAGCTAAGCTAAATTTTTGAGAGATTCTATTCATAAAGATATTTTGCAGACTATAAATTATAATTATTTATCTAATGATAGGGGAATTTATTGATATTTTTAGCAGCTTTCTTAATCTTGAATAGATACCTTTTTGAATTGAATTAGTTAGGGAAAATACTTAACAACATTAAAATTCACAATATAATTCCATAACTTAAGGCATTGATAAAAGAAATCACCAATATTCTCTTTAAGAGTTGTCTTAACTTTCTAATTGCTATTTCTCTGGGAGCTGGAGCCTCTTTTTACTATTTGCTGAACTTGGGTGAAGACCTCAGCCAGACTATTTGTGAATCGTGCCAGGGAGTTTTGCTTTGAAAGTGCCTTTTATTTGTCCATGTGGTTCAATCCGAAATTTAAAGCTGCTTTAGGCTTCTAGAAGGAACTTAATTAAAACAAGATACATTATTAATATTTACAAATAATAAAATTAATTCTATAAATTTCCTAAAATCTTTAATGAAATTACTCTGATGCATTTAAAAATTAGTAATAAAGCTAAAATCGTGAATTAAATAAAAGTTAGAGATTTAGAGAATTTTATTTTACTTATTTTAATCAACTTTCCTGAGAGTTTAAGGCATATATTTCTTCTTCGTTCTTTCCCATTCAATATAAAATATAAATAAATATTCTGATGGATTTGTTGATGCTTGTGTTATTTGAATCAATTTAGCTTCCTTTTTTAATTTATTAAGTCCCTTACACAATGAAAAAATAACTTTAAAGTATTTAAATGAAGTGAGAGCTCTCTTGTTTAAGATCTTCTCTTTCAGTGACGCACAGGCTCTCTAGGCTTTGTAAGTGCTAGTCCAAATTAAGTTTGCTCGTCTTCTTGGATTGGGGCTTGCTACTTTAAACTTAAGAGCCCTTCCTATTTTCAAATCTGGGGCTGGCATACTTCACATTCCACTCATCTCCTCCTACCTCTTCGAAAGAGTGATGAGTCTGGTTTTGCACTTATATCTATGAATTTTATTGTTAGTCAAGAAATTCTTGCTGCTTCAGCTTATTAGTGACGTTCATAGATTCCTCCTTTTCCTCTTGTATATATGATGCTATTTTTAAAATCCCTCTAACTCTCCTAGGACTAAAACCTGGAGTTTCTGCTGCATCTACAACTTCTACTTTTATCTCCGGCTCGTTGTTTTAGCCAAATTTGTTCAGTTGAGGAATTGGCACTATCTAGTTCAACCTTACTTCAAAATCACCTCAATATTACTTTATACACTTTAAATAAGCTGCTTATACATATATACTTCAAACTTCTTATTCCTTTTATTCTAGTGATTTTCTTTTCTAAAAATGCTCAGTCTCAATTTGGTAAGTGGACTGCTGCCCTCTAATTCTTGCTTGACTTAGCTGGCTGAGTGCTTGACTATATTATCTATTTCCAATTCAAGACTCTTATTTATGTTTCCCTTTTGACTTTCTAGTTCTTTAATTTGTCTTTCAAGTTCATCCAACTCGTCCTTCCCTCTCGGAGATCGCATCATGAACGGAGAAGAATAATTTAAAACGAAGATATGTATTCATTCACTTATTTCTAAGATGGTGCGTTAGTGGAAATAGCTGTTGGGAAGTTAGATAGTTCTAGGAGTTTTTTAGGGAAATGTGTAAGCTAGTTTATGCTCCGCTCCTTGGCCTGAATTAGATCTCGCTTCTCTTGAAGTTCCTTCAGTTTGAATTTGATTGCGATTGACTCCGCCACGTGGTAGTAGTAGTCCCCACACCTGCAACTCAAGTGGATGTCCACTGCCAACACATAGATAAACATCAGACCATATCCAATCATAAATTAACAAGGCAGATATATTACATTAGTATGAGTACACTATTATGAATGATGAGGGGCATGTTAAACCCAGTAAGCCAGAATGCGGACTAACTCAAGAAACTAAAGAGCTGAATTTCAAGTAGGAACAGTAAAACTAAAATTAAGCAGCAAGTTATTACTCGCAGGTAGTACACGTACTTTCTAAATTAAACATAACATTTAAGTATAAAAATCATCATTCAATCCATCATTTTAGATTACATAATAAGTTTTGCAATTTAATTTCATAATCATAAGGAATATTCCAATTTAATAAGGAGTCTGATAGCTCCATTAAATCAAAATAAATTAATTAAATAAAGGCATAAAATAGAGTGTGTTGAATTTTATCTGCAATTTAAAATTCCTAATTTTAAAATAGGTTTCTAAACTTGTATTTGACTGGATTGAAGAGCATTTTAACAAAGAAAATAATTCTGGGTAGGTAGTTGAAAAGGCCTATCAGCAGGGAGAGAGTGAAAGTCAATTCAAGTGAAATTTAAAAATCATCCATAACATCAGCAGGCTCCTCGTTGCTTGGCGTGAAATTCAGTTTTTCAATCATGAATTATATTTTATTAAAAAATATTCATTTATTTTAAGTGTAATTACTTCTGTCTCTGATAAAGATCAGACAATTATTATGGGGATGAATTCTTTCTTATGTATGGGATTAGTAAGAACGCGTTTTAAATTGATTTCTAAAACACATATTTAATTAAAGTTTGTGAGATAGAGAACAGTAAGGATTACATCTGTTACAAAAATATAATTTTAGATATATTTTTTGATTACTTACTATTCATTTAAAATGAGTAGGATTGATCTTCTGTTTAACTTGAAGCAAAGACAGCAATCCAATTTGCATATAAAAATAGAGATTATATAACAAAGTGTATATTCGCTAATTTAAATGAATGATCTTTCATTAATATAAACTAAAAACATCTCTTTTTTATATTCCTTAAACAAGTTGATATCTACCACTCTCTCACTTTCGCAGGTTTCAGTGATTCCTTTTTTACAAATTATTTGAAGAAAAAAAATTGATATTATTTAGGATTAGTATTACTACTATAGTGAATTAGTTTATATTAGACAACAACTGTGCAAAAGAAATAGGTTTTCAAAGATAGGACTTTTACCCAAAGGTATGCTCAAAAGCGTGCTCACTTTTAGGATTGGGAAAGTTAAAATGACGGAATTATACAATATCAGACTGAGCCACATCTTAAGATGTCACTATATAATTCAATACGAGCATTTAATTCTCAATATTATCACCAGAGTATGTTCAGAGGATATTGTAAAATTGCTCTATAAAAAAGTTGGCCTCTCAAAATCTAAAATCTAGCTCTGGAATGTGCCAGAATTTTTGAATTATAAAATACTCGTTCAAATACAAAATGATAATATTTTTGTTCTTAGTTTTGGTATTAGGAGATTACAAATGAGTTAAACTATCTCTATTAGGCTCCATTGGGGTAGTCGACACAGTTTTAGAATTTGGTTTAAATAACCTCTAAAATAGTCCTTCTCTGCCTTTCTTTTTAGTGGCATTGAATATAAAAATAGGATTTACCATATTTTGCCTTTTCATTTTAATTTATTTATAATTGAGCTTATTAGGAGCTATTCTTTTGGTGTAAATAGCCGGAGGAGCTTCCTTAATTTCTTCACTCTCATCAATAATCTTATCTCCCCCAGTTTTCATATCCATTTAGAGTCTAAACTGGTAGTTGCTGATCTGCTTTTGAGATTTAATTAAGGAAGAATTCTTTCTTAAGAATGACATTTTTTCTCTATTTAGTCTACTCTCTGGGCTTTAAATTTAAGACACAATCGTCGTATCATTTTATTCTAGGTTTCCTATTTATATAGTTGGAAGACTCGTTGAATTTAGCATATTAAAAAGATATTTGTATATGGATGATAATGAACTATCAAATTAGGCTTTTATTCCTTCACCGACTGCTCTCTCTATTTACTCAACTTAGTTCCTGTACTTGGAATATCCTGTAAAGCCTGCTTTATTATAAGAGAAATACAAATTAATAAGGGTAAATAACTTTATTAGACTTGACTTTGCTGCCATCAGTGTGGATTTGGTGCTAATTCTACTTTTTAGGACTTGTAACTCCATGCTCCCCAAATAGATAATTCATGGGGTCTGTTTGTTCTGCATCGTAGGATTCGTCGTCACTATACACAAACTAAGTCATGAAGTTGGGCATTATTCTAACTTGCTTTTTGGGAGAAAGCGAGCTCCTTTGTTGTTATTTAGCCTTGTACTTTGGTATTGATTATGTTCTTTAAATGGGCTACAGTTTTACTTGGCTTTAAAACCAAATACATGAATGTCATTTAATATCAATTTGAGAATAGCTTTCTTTGCGTTTGGTTGGGGAGTTCAGAATGAATCGGCTGGGCGACATGATGGTAGTTGACATGGATCCAAGGTTGCTCATTTCTAGTTTCAGTGTTTGAACAGTCATAGTTGAAAGCCGCTTCTCGAGCTTCAGTTTCATTATCTCTTCTTTAGGCTTTTCCAATTCTTTTAAGTCCACCATGAGAAATTGAAAGGTAAGAAATTTCATCATATTTAAATGAGTGTAACTTATTCCGCCACGTTGAAGTAGTAGGTTCCATAGACGCATCCAAAATGGATATCAGCAAGCAGTACATATAGAAACATCGCGCAATCTATGAGAGAAAATAATTAAACTTTTAATTTTACTATCTACCAGGATTAAAGGCAAATTTAGGCCCAGAAGGAACCGTTTGGAGTAAGTGAGCAAGGATAAAATTTATTGGGCCTCCATAAAGATCATCACCAGAGCTGCCATCGAAGACAGAACTCAGAAGTAGTACGCGTGTTTTCTTAATTAAATTCAAAAATACATTGATTATTTCTACAGATATAAATGGTGTGATTGAGTGTCATTCTAAAATTATAAAACTTAAGAATACTTAAGAAGATATTCTTGTGAAGAGGATTATTCTTGGCAGAAATATTGCGAAGCTTAGCAGCAAAGAGCATACAGTACAAGTCAAGAATGTTTCTTTTAAATAATCAAGGATATCTGCTGGCTCTTTACTTTAATCAAATGTCTACCTGAACGCCTTTCTTGAGAAATCCTTAATAGAAATATAAACACATTTTTTGATCCATTTAACTGTGGTATACCCTATTTAGCTCTTCTCAATCTTCCGAGTAATACACCAGAAATGTAATAGCCTTAGCTTACTTCAATTAATAGAAAGTTATTCATTTTTGAGCTAGGAAGCATGTAAAGAATACAACATCAGAAAGGAAAATAAGAAAGACCGCTCTCTTGTCAAGTCTGAAATAATTATTGCAGCACCTCTCTTTCATTAATCAATTATCAATAATATAATCATACAAACTCTTTTTATGCCAATCACTTCGATAAGAATTTTATTTAAGACAGTAACTAATAAAAACATTTTGCATATTTATCTAGAAGCTTTATTACTTCTGAACAATTTTAGAGTGAAAAGTTTAATCTATTTTAAATTAGGCTCAGATTTTGAGAGATGAATTTTAGATAAGATTATAATTAAAATGGTCATCATTTAATATTCGTTTCATTTTTCAAACTATCATAAAATGGTTTAAACCTATTTATATATCGAGTATACGCATAATTCCCTTACTTGTTTATTAGTTAGCATTTATATTTTCAGACTATATTTGTGGGATCATTATTTCCTCTTTGGCTTATTTGGCATTTGAGTTTGATCTAATTGGATAGTTGGCTTGCTCCTGAAGTCTTTGAGTTGATTTCTCTTGGAGTTGTGGCCTTTACTATATCTGTCTATAGACTCTCGCTCTATGAATAGTCTAGGAAGCTTTTCAAAGTTGCTTATGTTAAGTCTCTGCATGCTTGTTCGGTCTTCTTATAGGAAGATAAAGAAGATATTTATGCAAAAAGTTAGTAGATCCTTGATTTTGAGTTATTGGAGAATTTTCCAGTGAGATTTAAATCATTGTTGGACTGGTTGTGAAGATTTTCGGAGATATCGAGCCTCGAAGTCACTGAGCTCACCCGCATTTCCTTATCGTCAGCATTTTTGTAAAATGGAATGCATAAATTTATGAAAGGCATCGTTTCCAAAGTTAAAGTGAGGAGAGATCATTTCTTATAAGCTACTCCTGCCCTCATCATTCTAGGGTGTGAGGATGGGTTATTGCTATTCAAATATGTTATCAGCTTGGAAAACAAAGGTGTTTAGCATTTTAAGTTTTTTTGAAGCCGGCACTTTTAGACCAGCACTTGAGGGAATTAAAATTTAAGCTACATTATTAATAAGTATAATATGGGAGGAGATAATAGCTAAGTATCGCGTTGAAAGTCGTAGCTCTAGTCTTTAGTTTTGTCAAAAAATTTGTTGTTAACATTCTAATCCTCATCAAGAAAAATATAAAGAGTTTAAGACAATCAATTCCAGAATCCACATCTCTAAATCTCTTTTTAGGTATGTCAATTGGCACAGTAACTTTGGTCCTTGCTCTCCTCAATGGCTTCTTTTCAGTGAGAACTGTAGTTGTGCCCTCAGCTGTAAGGTTTTCAGTTAATTCCTAAGTCGGTCTTTGAGTTGGGCCTTATAAAGGCTCGACTGCTATATTGGTAAACATTCTTCTGTCCATCTCAAAAGGCTATGAAATTTTATCTTCCTCATCATCGTCATCGTCATCTTCGAATTGAGGTGCAACCTATCTCTTGGTAAATATGGGCATTTAAAGCTCCTAGAACTTTCTATTCTTCTAGGAGGGGTTATTTTATTCTTATCTTAGCTTGTAAGCTGGGATTCTTTTTCTTCTTCCTCCGTTTTCAGAAGGCTGTCTCTGATCATACCTTGCACTAAAAAGACTGCTGCCCTGACTCATACTTGGTTTCTCAGGAACCCAGAGTCTTTAATTTCTCTACTATGAACAAGAATTTAATAGAAACTAAAGTATATAAATATGACATGTGGTGGCAAGACTTTATTTATTATACGTTCAGCCCCGATTTTTCAAAAAAAATTAGTTTGCTTCTGTAAAGCCTATTAGAAGGACGAAGCACCTTTTCAACTGTGCTAAAACTTGGTACTGTAAGCGCTCCTTGTCGGCCGAGTATTTCTAGAAAAATGTCAAAAAAAGGTAATTTTACATATATATATATTAAATCTCAAAATTATAGGGAAAATTCTCAATAAGCATGCAAATTATAGATAGATAGTTTCTAAGCTACTTCTCTAAATTTCAGTAATAAGACTAAAAACAGTGCCTACTTACTGGAAAGCCTGACTTTCTAGCCAGTAGTGCAAAATCGGGGCTGAACTTATAATATTCTACTGTTATTGCTTTAAATGCGTGTCTTCATCCACCAATTAGTAACCTATATAATCGCTAGCAGATGTCAAGAGCTAAAGTAAAGATGTCATTATATTGATCAACAGATACTCACATCGAATGAAATATTATGTCAGGGAAATATTGACAAATTTCACTGTTTGTTAAGTTAAATTACTTGGCCAAGATAAATTATTAATATTTTTCTCACTATGTAAACGTAAGAAGTCATGTTAACACTTTATTTCAATTGAAACATTCCATTTTTGCTCCTCTTCTTATTTAAAATTAAACTAATTAATTTATTAAAAGGAATAACTAAATGACATTCTTAGATTTATCCAACAAGAATTATAATAAATCCATACCATATCTACTTTGTTTATAGATTTGCTAGCTTTCGATATCATGTGAAAGAGGATTCTCAGAATCTTCTTGCAATTAAATGTTACTTTGCTAAGACTAAGGAAGATCGACTTCAATATATGCAGCAGCCATCATAGATGCCTCCATATCAAATGGCTTTGGAGTCTGCAATTTTTTGAGAAGTGTTTAACTCCTATTTAGGGTGAGTAGTTTCTATTTGTGGATGGGAGGCCTTTGAGTTGATAGTCTAGTGAGATTTTACAATATCCTGTCATTTATATTCATTTAAAAAATGCTTATATTATCTCTTGTAAAATATTATTATTAAATTAGAAAGTTAAAATTCAGGACGCACACGACCGGCACTAGGCACCGGTCGCCCTTTCCCTGAAGGCTTTCTGGTTTGGTAATCCATTGGCTGGTGGGTGAGTGCTTAAAAGAGGCAAGGGATAATGGCAGCCGAAGCCCTGGGGAAGGTGGTGAGCTGCTCACTGGAGAGATAATCAAAGGTGAGTGGTTCCCACTCACCCTCCTAATCCTTGTAGGCGTGGAGGGATGTGATCTATGGGCAAACACTCAGTCATGCAGCTGGACAGCGAAGCCAGACGCTACGGAGCAGCGACTTGCTCCCAGTCCGAAGCTACCGGATTTTTTTCTCCTTTTAGGTTTTTTTGGATGGTCTGCAGAAGCCGGGGGCTTCTGCTCAGAGTGTGAGGTGGCGGGGTCCCACGTGTTTAATATCCCTATTCGGCTGTAGGTTTGTGTGCGTCAATAAGTGCGTCACAACAATATCATTGACGTCACGGCTATCTTATTTATGCGGGGCCCTTAATTCCTTATTATTATTATTATTATTATTATTATTATTATTATTATTATTATTATTATTATTATTATATTATTATTATATATTATATTATTATTATTATTATTATTATTATTATTATTATTATTAATTATTATTATTATTATTATTATTATTATTAATTATTATTATTATTTATTATTATTATTATTATTATTATTATTATTATTATTATTATTATTATTATTATTATTATTATTATTATTATTATTATTATTATTATTATTATTATTATTATTATTATTATTATTATTATATATTATTATTATTATTATTATTATTATTATATTTATTATTATTATATTATTATTATTATTATTATATTATTATTATTATTATTATTATTATTATTATATTATTATATTATTATTATTATTATCTCTTGTAAAATGAAAATTTGGCTTATCAAGATAGTCCCCTTGCATACTTGGAGTGTAAGTGTATGCTTAAAATGATTAAATAAAATTTAAGATCGATTAATTTAAATGATTTCTGAGCAAGCAGAGTTGGAGAAATTGTATTATATTACTCTATGCTTCTCATCTCGCTATTATTTAAACATTTTAAAATATTACAATAGTCTATGAGCCCTTGTATCAGACTTTTTGAGTCTGATTTTCAATTTTTTAGGTGGTGGAGGTTCATGCATCTCCAACTTCTTTAAGAAAAATAAAAGTAAAGAAGTATAATTGAATTTATTTCTCGATGACAGCTATGATCTGTTGAATGGCAGTGAAATAAAAGGAACCATAGACGCACGCGAATCAAAAGTCAACTGTAATAAAATAGACACCCACGAATATATAGAGTATCAATTTATAGAGTCATTAAAAATATGATGTGTGAAATTTCTTATCAGGAGAGGGAGGTTTATTCCCATTAGCCAGTTATAGGAAGATGTCATATACGATATCAAGTTCACACATAGCAGGAATAGTTCCACTAGCAGCAGCAACCCAGAAAATATTCTGAAGTAGTAGGCTCTTTTCTAATTCAATAAATAAATGAGTGGTAGTGAGTTTTCCTAAGATAGAAGGTACGAATGTTCTTGATAAAAACACTTGCCACTTTTTAATTTAATTTGACGACCAAGTAGTAAAAATACACTCTTGGGACGAAAACTGTAAAACTAGCCAGGAATGTCAAAATAGTGATTATTAAAAGCACTTTCTGCAATTGGTCTAAGATGTCATCGGGGGCTGGCTCAGTTAAGTTTGAATTCTTTTTTATGTTAAAATGTAGACAATAAGATAATTTAACTACTATGATGTTGTCAAAGAGCTGGGCTATTTTTCAATCTGAATCATCAACCAAAGCAAATTTAAGCTATAGTACATTTAATTGCTTTAGATTTAGTTTAGATAACTGAACGTCACTAAGGAGTTGATAATGAATATATTTATTGATGAGAAAGAGGGCGAAGAACATAGCATCTATGAGCATGATATAGTAGAGGGTCTTAGCATTGATTTCGAAGAGACTGAAGCAGCACTTTCTTTTGCTGTCATCTGCTTTCATTGCAACTGTGAACGGGGGTAAATTACTAATATTCTATAATTAAAATATTAAAATCTAATTCAGCAGTCATCAGCCTATTTCTATTCACAATACCATCCTTATCTTAATTAACAGCTTGTTGAAATCGTTATTTATCATTCATCATTCCTTTCTTGGTGGTAAATCATTCAGATGGTGGTGAAAATATTATAAAGTGAATAAATCGTAAGTGGGATATTTTAATGTACTGCTAATTACAAGTGCTCAATAATTGGGCTAAAATTAAAAGGTAGATAATTGTCTAAGAATCATATATTAAAAAAAATTATATTCAAAATTGAGTTCTAAATTGCAAAAGTAAAATGTCCTATTTCACAATATATAGATAGATAAATTTATTCTATTTTTAATGCATTATTGTTTAAGAACTATATTTACAAATTATTTACAAAAAAGCAATGCAAGCTTTTGATTTTCATAGTTTATACTTTATTGCATTTTGCTATTTCTAAAATTTATTAGCATTATTTCTCCAAATCATTGTAACTAAATATTCTGTTTTAGAGATAAGAGCAGATTCATCTGATTCCTCCTTTCTTTTTACTTTTCCTCGGTTTCTTATGAGCTGAACCTCCTACTCCAAAAATGCCATTATTGTAAATCTCCATCTCTTACCTAAAATTGGAATTAGCAAAATAACGACAGGTAAAATAATTCTACTTACTCTTCGCTAAATTAAAACTTTAAATTTGGTTGAGAAAATTTAAATTTTTGATGTACATTTGCACCGTGCAGATAAGGATCCATTCCATTAGGGTGCTCTGCATCGTAGGGAATGTATTCCAGGTCTTCCTAATAGTCGAAATTTTCAAAAGGCAGGTCTTCTTGTTTTACATGACCCCCTCTCTATCCCTAACCTCTCCTGCTCACTCCCTTGCCCTGGACTCTTCCTAGATCCATAGTTTCAATATCTTCAAAATCATTAGGATGATGCTAATTCATCTTCCCTTTAAATGTTTTGACATTAGTTTTGCGTTTGCTACCAGGAAATTACTATAACTTTTATTGTTGTATTGGTTCTTGCTGTATATTGTTATTGGAGTTATCTATGGTTTTATCGATGTTATTACTTGATGATAGATGAGAAGGCACGTTTCTCTAGGTTACATTTAAATGAGTTCTTTTGCTCTTAGGTGCTGGGAGCGCACTTTCAGCTATAGTTATAGATTTCCCTTGTCTCTTGCCTTTATTATCTTACTTTTAATCGAAATAAGATTGATAAGTTTATAACTTTGGCTGCCCCAGAGATTCATCGCTGGAGCTCATGCTGCTACTAGATTTTTCATACTTATTAGAGGATACAGCTTTGACCTTATTAGCAGGTCTAGAAGTCTGTGCCTTTTGTTTGTGCTCAGTTGGTTTACTATCAGAGCTTTCAACTGTAGACTTCAAATTTTTTTCATTTTCCTTCTCTTTCTCCTCTTGCTAACTAAAATTCATAGTTGAAAACAACGTATTTTATTGCTACTACTATTTTTCTCGTTCTTTCTACTGCTACTTCATCTTTTCCATGATGGCTCGCTTAGCTGCATCCATAGCCAGCTTTTTCTTCCTCTCTGCCTCTTCTCTCTATCGGAGCAGGCGTTCTTTCTAGCGCCTTAGCTTTTCTTCCTTCTCGAGTCTTAATTCCTCCTCAGGACTCACTTCCAACCCATTTGCCAAATTTAAGTAGTAAGTTCTAATGGCTAAAGACATGTACAAGTCTATCAGGGTGCTAATCACCAATGTTATTGCCAGCAAAATATAGAATAAACATGCTATTATTCTTTAGATAAAATAATAGTCCACTTCATTGCATTACTAGCCAGGAAAGCAGCGTCGTTAGCCGTTATTGTAAACACCTCATTTCCTTTATAGAGCAAAATTAAAAGGACTAACAGTATAAGGCATATCACAAACATCAAAATAGTCGTGATTGCTTAAATAGGTCTATATAGCTAATATATTACATTTGCTCTCGTCATATACTACTGTTTCCTGCGTTTTAAAACCTGCTTAGCCCTGCACATCCGATAAGTAAGTCAAGGAGAGCGAGGGAATGAAACCAGAATTATTCCAAAGATGGGCATTATCAACAGGAGTGTAGAAAAGCTAGATGAGAGGCCCTCATTATTAGCTTAAAATTAAAGTTAAATGTTTATTCGAGACTGTCTTGATAAAGATGGTCATTCCAATAAAACCGAAAAGAGCAATTATGTCAATAGCCCCAATTATATTAGCAGCCCTTTGATAGCGAAAGCAGCAACAAGCATCTCTTAAAGCGGTTCATCTCCTCCAAATCTTCTTCATCAATTGCTGTCTTATCTTAATTTAAAAGCATTGAAATTAAATGTTTGGAATCAACTGGCTTGAGTTCAGTGGTAGTATTGGCAGAGGTGTTGTGCGTGTCTTTGTCATTAGAATCTGCTTTGGTGGTTTTAGTAGGTTGCGTGCTTGATGTGCTAGCAGTGACTTTCTTTTTCTCTTTTTCCAAACCCATTAATTTATAAATAGCTGATTATTAAATCGATTCTCATACTCAAGAGTGGTTGCCCCAGCAATAAGGAACTGATCCCTTTGAGTAGTTATTCTTCACCAGTGTAATAAAATATACCCGATTCTTGATGTCATTAAATTTAAAAAATTGATTGTCTTAAAGATCAATTTTCAGGCTAAAATTGCAATTTATATTGTTAAATTAGCTTAGATTTATTTTCTTAAGACTTATTGTTTAAACTTTGTATGATGATGCTACTTTCCTCATTATGATTGAAGTTTCAATAAATTTAAAAGCAAAAAAGTAAGATATTAATTAAATTAAGTGTGGGAGAGTTTTCGTTTCTAATTTTAATTAAAATTTTACAACATGTTTTAGAGGAATGTGGATTACAAAAATAGAGTATCTAATTTAGCTGGTTTAAATTTTAAATTCCATTTTTAATTAAATAAAAGCAATAATAATCTGGCTAGTTATACATTCCCCCGCCATTCGGAGCAAATAAAATATAAAGCTCTCTAATTTTGGCCTTGAGGTATGGGAGGCATTCCATCTTAAGCGAAATTAGTCCTCATGTTATTTAGCTAAGCTTGAATCATTTGTTGTTGTGCTCCTCCATCTCCCTCGATATACTAGGCCTATCCAGGTCCTTGTAATTTTGGCCTGCTGTGCGGTAAGCCAGACCCTGGGGCATTAGGATAATTTTGATAGTTCATATTCTCAGCACCTCCGTAAAGGTATAAAAAACATACAACTATAATCAAAATCACAATCTTAGTTTAGTTTGAAGGAGGGCCTCCCATACCACTACCTCCACTCGAGTACAGCCGATTATTTGGTTGAATAGGTCCTTAGGGTCCTCCTTGTTTCTAATGAGGTGGAATATTTTACATTTGAGGCATCTACTGTGGCATCCCAGGTCCTCCCATCTCTAAAACTAAAATCCATTGTATAATAATGACTATCTCCTGAGAAGATAAAGTCTTTTTAGTAGTGGGCACCATATTAAACTTGCTGATAAGTTCATAAGCCTTTTACACGTTAAGAGTCAAGGGTTTTAGAGAAGGATCGATGAGAGCATCAGTTTTGTCAAAACCTTTCTTCTTGGCAATCATTTCTAAATCCTCTATGCTTTTAGAGATGAACGAGGATATATCGTTTATCTTGGTGAGAATTTTAGCATCATTATTCTTCTCTATGAATTTCATCAACTCCTCGTAAATTATCTCTATATTTGTAATCTCTTCCGCATTTTGGTCTAAAGTCTGCACCTTCGATAGCACCTTATTCTCCTCAGTTAAATAAATCCATTATAAAGAGCGAATGAATGAATACTTCTAAGATCTTATATGTGTTTACTTATTGGAGAACTCAGACTTGAGTTCATCCCTTTTCTCTTCCAATCGCTTGATCAAATCTCCAAAGCCCTTGTCAATATTTCTAAGTTGCTGCTCTTTCAATCTTGCTACCTCTTCCCTTATATGCGTGATGTAATTTCTGTTGTCTTCGTTGATGCGCTTTGTGTTGAGCAACAGCTTGTGCAGATCATAAATGTTCTATCTTATTATTGAAGTAACGTCTTCTAACTACGCCAGTTCGTGCCCGTTGTGCTCTGCGAACATACACTTGGGGCAAACAATGGAGTGGCAGATTTTGCAAAAATACTCTATCTCTTTGTCCTGATGCTTTAGACAGAAAACCTTCCCTGTAACTTGGTTGGTGATAGTGCCACTCGCTCTGTTGTTCATATCCTCTTCTTGACTCTAATATTAATAAAAAGTCTGAAGGATATGTATCTACTCTAGTTGTACACATTTTCATAGTACTCGGAAGTTTAAGAAGGCCTTTTGTTTAAAGGCATGCTGGCTCCTCCTATGATGTTTGGATTCCTCTAGTTATTGCTAATAAGAAACTATAACTTTATCACATGTGATTTTCATTAAGCTACTCGTGGCAGATTCATTATAGACAAGATCCAGAATGTTGAGTAGCTTTTCGTTGAGGAGGAGTGTATCCGGATTCTCAATCAACTGCCGCGCTCCACACTAAGTGCAAGTGCCGTTCTTAAGTTGCCTGATGCAGGAGAGGCAAAGAGTGTGTCCGCACTTAGGCAATATCTTCGGCTGCTTGGTGGTCTTATTGAATTCCTCGTGGCACTCGTCGCATTAAATCAAAGCTTCCATGTTTTCAAATAATCAGCTACTTGCTTCTTTCTAAATTATCTACAAAAACTAATTTAAAATTTACAACTTAAGCCCTCTAGCAAAGAAGAATGCAAATTTCTAAAGAATATAGTACACTTGCTGTCTAAGAAAATTAATTTAACGTTAAATTCAATCTAATAAAGAGTATCAAGCCCAATAGGATAGTAAAGATATCTATATGCTAGTAGTTTATCCTGCAAAACCGTTCACTGTTTCTTGGATTTAAGATACCTAGAGATATTCTCGAACTTCTTTTAAGAGATTTACTACGAAAAGAGAGATTGTATACGAACTATATTGAATTCTTCATCTTTAAATAAGAGAGTTGATAAAGTACATGAAGAAGCGGATTCTGTAACCTGTGAAAAAGGCTAGAGGCACCGCCCTAACGATAGATAGTCCTGAAGCTGTTGATATAAGTATTTGAGGGGTCTCTCTTCTCCATGTGAGTTTTCACACAATCAAAAGGCATTACAAGTGTTGTATTTACGAGAGCAACAATAATCCGAATGATTGTTTAAATTTAACAAAACGAGGCCCTATTTTTTTTGAATTGCACCAGGAGTTAAGTATTTAGTTGGGATTTCTTATTTAGCATCAAGTTGCATAACCCTTCTTATAGTTGTTCTTACGAGCAAGTCACTTTAAAGGAAGACGGACCAGACCATGATCTGTCGGGCTAGTAGAGGCCCAAAGCCTCTGAACAGTTCCTTCGCCAAATTATCCTTATACTGTGAAAAGAACTGTCTGTAAGTTATCTTTTCATTTGTCGTCATGAAGTAAACTTTGATTGATAATTAATTAAACTTATAGTCTATATCAATTTTGAGTCTTTCAATTGGACAGGCCAAGAAGCTTCGAATAAAGCAATAGAGCAGCCAGTCAGGAACTTGAGTAAGACTTAATGCTTTTCTCACTGAAAGTGGGAGATGATCTTTATAGAAACCGGGCAATGCTACCATCAGTGGATATCTGGTGGCATTCTTAAGTAGCGATCTGGCTATGTTAGCTGAAGCACCAGCATTTAACACATTGGATATATAAATGCGCATATATTCCTCTGATTCCTTTGTTTTAGTATATATCTTTAACTATCTAAAGAATAAATTTGACTGGAGATTACTTACAGCAAATTCATTCTTCAAGTAAGGCTTGGCTTGCCACTGTGTTTTAATAGAATCCAGTGGGTGCTCAATTGGGAAACCTATAAGCATTTTTTGTTGATAAACCAAAATTTATAGTGAGAATTGATCAAAATAACTGGGAATTTTCAGAGTGTGATAAATCTGCTAACTTACCTATGAAAGCTCTTGCGATTCCTGCCAAAGAACTCCCAAAGAATAAGGCAACAGAGCTCTAGCTCAGTCTTTCTCTAAACCTTTACTAGAAGCTGGGATGAACCTATTCACTCGGGCTTTGCTTTATATGAGCTTGACTATTTAGCAAACTCACATTTGCAGATGCATTCAAGAAACTTTTATCAATAGCATTTTATTAAAGCAAAATTTTAAAATTGGCTGCTCGAGTATTGGAGATAGCTTGATTCTACTCCAGCTGTTGACTTTGATTTTAATCCATTGCAGATTTAATTGTGATTTAAATTTTTAATATATGTTTGTTTATAGGTTATAAAATTAATAGCCTGATTAAAGATGCAATGAAGTTGTGTGTTAAGCGGTATAGGTGGAATAGTTAGAGAGAATTAATTATTATGGTGCAGAATTTAATAAAAAATCGTCATTGATGAGATATATATTTAACTTTAAAAAGTTAATATTTTTCGCTTCAATGGAAAATGCCGCTGCTTTGTTCCTTCCTATTCGCTGACAAGAATATCACATCCTTAAATATATGAAGCAAAACTTCCTAAAAACCTATTGGTAAGTCGACGCATCAGACATATAATCCCCAATTCTCAAAATGTAGCCTTAAAACTATTAAATAAAGATAATCATAATTAATTAAAGAGATAGCTTAATCCAATTATCTAATTCTTATTTTCCTTTACTCCATTCTCATACATTTATATAGGTTTCTACACACAACTAGGAGTTTTTAAAGTAAATAAGTTAGCAATACCTTACGAAACAATTTATATGAAAAGGAATGCAAAAAATATAAAACACAAATACTTTCGAAATTTAAAAGTGTATGTGAATTCATCGCATAAGTACTGTCTCCTGCTTTACATTTATAGTAATTGATTTTACAAATTAATTTTCACTCATTTAAAAAATTCAATCCTATAATTAATATAAACTCTAATACAAGTGAGAAAAGATGCCCAACCAGCTTCACAGTCACCCCAGAAAGTACGGCAAGGACTCCAGAGCCTGCAGAGTTTGCAACAACACTCACGGTCTCATCAGAAAGTACCAACTCAATGTCTGCAGAAGATGCTTCAGAGAAAACGCTGACATGATCGGCTTCCACAAGTACCGTTGAGTAGCACTCACATAATATTGCACACTCACTCTAATAAGATCACTCTTTATATTGACTGCTGATGCTTCCTCTCTGCTCCACAGATGACAGCACTCAGCCATTAACTCTAAGAAATCCTAAGTCAAGCAACCCTCTTGACAAAGGTTTCGCTTAATTTCTAAGATTTGGCGAGAATCAATTGTGTAGGCTCCAATCCCATCTGGTAGGGGTCTAACTAATATGCTCTGCGTGAGTAGTCTGCGTCCTTAATGGACTCAATCTTTCCCTTTCAATCTTTGGCTCTCCTTCTTTAAATTATATATTTAATAGCTGCCGCTTCATTATATTCACACTCTTATTTAAGATCCAGGCTTAACTCATAAGCAATCTGAATATAGTTTTGAGAGTACAGACCAACTACTGAGACAATCCTGAAAGACCTAACGTTCGTTGTGAAGTCAGGGGAGAAGATTGGAATCGTAGGCAGGACAGGAGCCGGTAAGAGTACAATATTTTCGATGCACAGAATTATGGAGATATCAGGCGGCTCGATCATTGTAGGATGGAATAGACATCAAAGATTTGGAACTCAACGAACTCAGAAAGAGAATCACTGTCATTCCATAGGTAAGAATTAGAGATAGTTTTATTGATGTATTAGGATCCAACTATGTTCACAGGCACACTCAGATTCAACTTAGACCCTGAGGGCAAAGCCAGTGACGAGAGGATTATAGAATTACTTAAGGAAGCTAACCTAGACGATTTATTAACAAAGGACGAGAAGGGCATATACCCAACTTTGTTGGATTTTCATTGATAGCTTTGAGAATTGTCATTCTTGATGAGGCAACAGCAAATATAGACGTGGTGACTGAGCAAAAGATTCAAAGGCTGATTCAATTAGAATTCAAAGATTCAACTATGATTACCATCGCTCACAGACTCAACACTATCATCCAGAGCGATAGAGTACTTGTGCTTTCTTACGGTCAGATAAAGGAGTATGACACACCTAAGAATCTAATGGCCAATCCAGATTCACACTTCACAGGGCTCCTCAAGTAAATACAGAAGGAAGAGCAAAAAAGCAGCCTATCCTTAACTCCCAAAGAGCAGAAGGAGACAACAAAAAGCATATATTTAACTTTGTTTTAAAACTAATTTGTGAAGATGGAAAGATTTTCGAAGATTCTACTTACAGGAGGATAGAGATACCAAAGCGATTTTTCGTCATTTAAATCTAATTCAATTATTTCATTAATTCTTATATAATAAGTTGGGATTTTCGACAGATTATTCTAATTACTGATTATATAGAATTTAGACCTGCGATACACTTAATGAATTAAACTACCTCATCTATCTAAGAAGAGCAATCAGAAAAACTCGTATATCTTATTATATGAAACTTCTATATTTTTTAACTCTTGGTTAATGATTCTGTGAAATAAAACCAAGAGCAAGAAGTGGCGCCTATTGAGCAGCCTCCTGTTTTTTAATCTGAGAGAAACCTCAGGTAGACGGGTCTTTGGAACAAACTGTTCTTCTCTTGGGCGAATCCCTTTATTTCAGTAAGTAAGAGATCAAGGCTCCATCCACGTATAAAGATTATGAATGAAGCTCATTACTTGAGAGCACACAGGAATCCATATTTATTGGTTGAAATTTAAAAAGAACTCACATGTAATTTTAGTACACAAAAAAGAATACGATTCACATTAATCAGATGGGATTTATGCCATTTATAAATTAATGAGAGTATTTGGGAGAGGTGAGACCTGAAGCGAAAGTGGAGCTACATTACTAAAGAGTGAAGAAGAGTTGGAAGAAATACAAGGGCAAGAGTGGAAACACTCTCTTTAAAGCAGTATTCCATGCTTTTAGATGTTAATCTTTAATTACTCTTTTGTCAAATTAAATCTCTCTATTGATGTAAGTGCAATTACTACAACTCTGCCAGATTAAACGTGTCTTTTTAAGTTAACGAGCAAGTGCTTAACAAACTGATGTATAGATGAGTATATGATAGCAATTATGCTGAACTTGATAACTTGCGCCACAGAAATGAGTTCACCTTTCATTATCAAGATGCTCATAGAGTTTATCCAGTCTAATGATGACGCAGACCTCGGATTCGGCTATGGGCTCGTTGCAATTCTCATCTCTACTCAGTCTCTACAGTACATGTAAATCGAATTTAAGATACTCTTTTAATTATGAACATACTAAACGATCACATTGACTACTATCAGAGAATGATAGGTGTAATGAGCACAAATGCCGTCATTGAACTAATCTACCGAAAGACGCTCAAGGTTTCAGCTGCAACAAACAAAACCTTTTCCAATGGTGAAATCGTCAACTTCATTTAGGTAGATGCGCCCAAGTTGAATCTGATCTCTGAGAATCTTGCGACTGTTATGCGCTTACCAATCATAATCATAGTGTCAATAGTTTTCCTCTTCTACTTTCTGGGAATTTCTTTCTTAGCTGGCATTGGAGTCATACTCATAGCATTTGTATTCAACCTTTTCATCAGTCGGTACTCAGCCTAACTGCAAACTAGGTACATGGAATTGTAGGATAAGAGAGTAAACTTTTATTATGCATTATGGATATTTATAAACCTGACTACTGAATGCTTGAACAACATTAAAATGCTGAAGCTCTATTCTTGGTTTAAAATGTTGCTTTTGTTGATTTGAAGTGAAATGGTAGCATGCTTTCCAGAACATGATTGGAGAGAAGAGGACAGAGGAACTGAATACTCTGTGGAGAAGGATGCGTTTTGGAATGACAAACACTACTTCCTTATACTTCTTCCCTTCAATTTTGGGGACAACAGTATTCAGCGTTTACATAGGAACAGGTAACCACCTTGATTTAAGTATCGCCTACACTATCACGACTATTCTAGCTATGCTTAGGGTAAGTTAAGATCTTAAGTGAGTTATCATATTATTGGTGTTTATGTATACTTGATGATTCATTGCTTATTATAGCAACCACTGCTGTGGCTTCCAATCTTCATTGGCATGGTAATTGAGTTCCAAGTTTCTATGAATAGGATCCAAAAGTTCCTTCACTGCCCAGAGATCAACAAATCCCTCATTCAGTAAATTGATGTAAGCTTCACTTTGTTGCTCATACTCTTACTTGCTAGTACGAAGAAGACGATTAGCATTCTATTAAAATCAGAGAGGGAAATTTCCACTGGGGAGTCAAGACCAGCAAAGAACTTGAAGAAGAGAAAAAGAGACTGGAAAAGCAAAAGCAAAAGGAGAAGAAGGCGGCAGTTGCAAAGAAGGTAGAGCCTTAAGACTTGGAGAAGGAGCAACTTATCTAAATTCAGAAAGAGTAACCAGATGTGCAGGAATAGAAACGTCTTACTTCTAAAAATATCATCATTAGCAAAAGTTAATCGTAGTGTATTTATTATCTGTGTTTGCAGTGAGAGATTTGAACTTGGAAATTAAGCACGGTGAGTTTGTGTGCATCATTGGAGATGTAGGCTCAGGTAAAAGTTCACTGCTCAGTTCTATGATCGGAGACTTGCTTTATCTAGATCCCTCTTTTATTCATAAATACAGAGACTCTCCTCTCGATGATTAGCTCTTAGAAGAAATAAAGAAAGAGTCGGCTAAGGTGGTCGACAGTTCTTAAGTTCCAATTATCCTCTCAGAACAAGTAGCTTATGTGCAGTAGAATCCTTGGATTTAGAATAAGACGATCAGAGAGAATATTTTGTTTGGACTTCCCTTTGATTAGGAATCTTATGACGAGAGATAGTTTAATTTAGTTTGAGGTGTTTAAATTGACGAGACTATTAAGATTTGCGAACTTTCTAGAGACTTAGAGATCTTGCCTGCTGGTGACAAGACTGAGATAGGAGAGAAGGGTATAAATCTTAGTGGAGGTTAGAAAGCCAGAGTGAGTCTTGCAAGAGCAGTCTACTCAGATATCCCTTTACACTTTAAGTATATTCAAATTAGATAAGAGTATAATGTTGATGGACGATCCTATTTCTGCACTAGACGCTAATGTGAAGAGGAAAATTTTCCAAAATGTTTTCTTAGACAAGTTTCATGGGAAGACCAGGCTTTTGGTGACTCATGCCGTTGACTTTTTGCACTTAGTTGACTAGATAATCGTTCTTAAAAAGGGCGAGATCATTCTCCAAGGAAACTACAAAGATATTATATATAGAGAAGTATTCATGCTAGGTGTTATTATAATTTATTTGGTAAGATATAAAAGACCATCCCTATCTAAAGGAAATTGTGAGCATCCACAAAGGCCACCAAGAGGAAGCAAATGAACTTGAGATTGCTTCTAAAAAGGAGGGCAGCTCGTCAGATGGAAATACGATTAACATCGTCAAGGAAGAAGAGAGTGAATCTAAAAATAGGGGAAGATTACAATTATAGAGTTTAGATTTGTAAATCTTTATCGAGTGACAACTTGTCAAGTTCAGGTTCTGATATTGAGAGCAGCGAAGGAGAAAGCGAAGAAAACCCTTCTAACAAAAACATAAGCAAAAGAAGTAAGAAAAAGACCAATAGATCTTTTTCGATTGGAACTCTTTCAAACTCCTAAAATGATGGCAAGATGATCAAAGATGAGAATATCGAAGAGAACAAAGTAGGAAAGTCATTTTATTTAAGTAATTAAATTCAGCATATTTTTAAAGGGAAGTAAGTTTATCTTCAGTACTTGCAATACTTTGGTGGCGTGAAAGTAGTCATAATGTTACTAATTGATTTTTTGGCCTTCACAGCTTTGAGAATACTTTCAGACTATCAAGTGGGTAACTGGGCCACTGCTCCTGATCAACAGGCTAACTTCTTTTTCTACTGTGGGTTCAGTTTCTTGTATGCCATCCTGCAATCAATTACAGTGTTCTTCAGAGTTTACATTTTGCAGTATTTTTCGTGGTGGGCGAGCAAGAACCTGCACAATGACATGATGGCTAAGGTGCTCAACGCTCCAATCAATTTGTACTTTGACGTTACTCCTATTGGGAGAATTCTCAATAAGTTCTCCAAGGACTTATCCTCGATCGAGCTGCAGCTATCTTGGACAGTCGGATATTAAAAAACTTTTAATTTTAATTAGATCTTTCTTGGTGCTATTCTTCCAGATGCTAGCAGTGATAATTCAAAGCGTGATTGTGGTTTATTGGATAGCGATTCTAATCGTCGTTCTCGGATTCATAGCTATCAAGCTATATCAGCATACTTTATGAGTGAGGGTAAATAAATTTGAGCACAACATAGGATCCTATAGAGAGACAACTAGAATTGAAAGTCTTACTAGAAGCCCCCTTCTTTCCTTCATAGCTGAGAGCTGTAGTGGAGCTAGCACTATCAGAGCCTTTGGAAAATAAAAGCAATTCATCCAAGAGAGTTGCAGACTTATAATATGTCTTTCGCATTTTTATGACTTCTTAACTAGAACACCCTTGCTGTGAACTGGCAAGCAGGAGTGACTCAGTGGTTTGCGTTGAGACTTGACTTGTTGTCTATTTTGGTTCTTGCTTTTGCGACCTTGTTCTGCATCATCAACAGAAACAGCGTGGACAGAGTCTTCCTCGCCATGCTTCTTATAATTATACATGCCATTTTTAATTAAATTATCTATCAAACATCCTCCTCCTTCAAGACTATATCCTATGGACTGTCAAATGCTATGCCATGCTAAATTTTAAATTGAGCTTTAGATATTTATGCTTGAATCTAGAATGGTGAATGTGGACAGATGCCTCAAGCTCTTAGAGATTCCTTAGGAAGTTACTGAACCCTCAGAAGACAAGTAGAACTTCTTCGAGTACAGACCAGACTGGCCCGAGAGAGGGTAGATTGAATTTGAAAATGTCTACCTCAAGTACAGACCAACTATCTGATAGAATTTAGAATGACTACATTTAGAGAAGGGCATCTACTAGGAAATTAGTGAGAATGGAGCTAACTTGAGCAGTGGAGAGCGCTAACTACTTTGCATCTGCAGAGCCTATTTTAAGAGTAAGACTTTTTACCTTGTCAAAATATTTTTCTTAGAGTAGCAAAATTGTCATTCTTAAGGAATCATTAAATCATCCACTTTTTGAACTTTGATATTTAATGTTTGTACTAGTATAATGAATTCAATAGCATTTGAATTTATCTCAGAAGGGTGGTATTGTTGATAAAATTGTGAATTTTGAATATAGTGAGTGAGTAATGATTTGGAATAGAGTATTATTAAAAGAACAATGGGTTGCTGTGTGAGCCAACCGTCCGACTAACGCAATTTCGTTAATGTTAGTCAAAACCAAAGAGAACAAAACGCATCCGCCCCTGTCGCCAATCCTGATCAACCAAGAAGGCCCAACGATGAAAGAGCGAGGAGGAATCAGAATCCATCCAATCCAAATGGACCTGGGGGAGGTCAATAGCCAGCAACAGCACAAATAGGAAGAATTACTTATCTTTAAAATCCAAATGTCGGTAAATTTAATCAAAATTAGATTAATAAGTATGCTAATTAATGTTTTATGTAAAAGTGTTTTGGTCTTTCGCTAATTCCATTTCTAAGGTTCCAATATCCTTGTGCCATTCTTCCCTCGTTCATTTATTGACTAAATTTTAGAGAAAGTAATTGCTGGCTAAGTAGTAGGAGAGGGCATAAAAAAGACACCCGCTTATGAAACTCCTCTGACTTCGCATGAGCTTGAGAAATGGCGTCTAGAGTTTTGGGGTAAGTAGTTATTAAAACTCTCAAAGGATTTTCTTCGAATTTCGCATCTAAATACGTCTTACTTAACCTATGACGTTTAGAGACAAGAACTCAAGGACACGCCCATATCTGGCAGTTGCTAAGAAATGCCTGCTCTGAGACCTCATGACACGGCTGAAGCCCTTATCCTTGCGACAGGTCTGACGATGCCCTAGAACTCCTTTTGACGCTTGTGATAGACGAGAATGGGGTGTACTATCGAGTGCCAATCTGCTGCATCAACGATCCTTCAAACTTCAGCGTCAACTTCCAAGACGAAAAGCTCAAGCAGAAAGCCAAGCCGGCTGAGAAGATTTTCCTAGGCGTTGAAGATCAGGTCTACCAAGGGAGACGCAGTTTTCCTAGATATCTAACCTGGAGAGCATCAAAAACTTCAAGCTCAAATATATCGCAAAGATTGGAGATTAATAGCTCAAACCAGAGAATATAAGGATGTTCTGTCTTGGAAAAGAACTCAAGGACGAGCTATTCCTATACAGCTACGATCTAGTGGATGAGATGACTGTCCAAGTCATGTTCAAGAAGTGAGACAGATGATGGATTAGAAAAAATAGGAGAAAGACAAGTAAAAATATGAGTGGGCCTTATTGTAAAGTAAAGTTTGAACATAGACTATTTAAAGTTATTAAAAGTTAAATAGCAGAATCTGTAACAGAGTATTGGAGCAAGTTAAGAAAATAAGCTATAAGACCTAATATTCGTCCACTATACTTATAATTAATACAATATTTATTCATGAGATATCAAACATCTTTAAATTAGACTAAAATCATTTTCAATACTCGATGGCTGGTAGCTAGCTTCCCATTAAGGCTGCGTTGTTCATGTTTGATCTCTTGCCTTTTCCATTTGCTCCTGATGCGCTACCTCCCTCTGATCCCTCTATCTGTGCACTGTTGTGGATATTGGCTGGAACTCCAGCATTCATTTTAGAGAAAAGTAATCTAAGGACTCTTTCTCTATCTTCCCAATCGAGGTCATTAAGATCTACTTTGTCTGCGTATGATTTGCTCTAGTTCTGTTGGGACTGCTATTGTTAACTTAAGAGTGATCATTTTTAATTGATAAGATATTTAACTAGCTTATTGTTCACCAAGATCCCCTGGTTATCCACCAATAGCTGTATTGTTAGCGGTGGATTAACCTAATCTCTTTTACTTTCTCTCGATGGCAATCTTCTTCCTGATTTCCTCCTTAATCTATTCTAGAGCCTCTAGGAAGAACTGTTCCACATCGCTTCTCTGATCCAATATAACTTGGGAAAGTGCTTTTACTTTCCTTGCCTCTGTGTTCTTAGCTCGCATCACTTCTCTTAAGTCTATAAGAAAGGTAAGAACCTATGACACCCCTCTTCTTTTAATACTTACTGGTAATTTCCTCTTTCTGTTCCTTGATGATTTGTTCATGCTAGAATCGAACTAGTTCCTTCTCTTTTTCGAAAGTCTTCCACTATCTGGGCGAGTGACTTCTCCAATATCTGGATCTTGCTCTTGAGCACCTTTATCTTCTTCTGCTGAGTCTTGCCTCGCTGGTCGTACTAGTCAGCTGTGCCTAGGGAGAGCATCATGTCTCGTTTGAAGGTCTTGTTCTGATCCTGCATGCGCAGTTTCTCTCGCTTGTAGTAGTCGAGTGAGTAGCGCTGGGACATAGTCTTCTCAGTTAACTTCTAGTTCTCGTGGTGGATGTTCCTCTCTATGTCCTGGATGTCTAAAAAGAGATTATCAAACACTACTACTATCTTCTTACTTCTCTCCGCATCTAGTTGAGCCTAAGCCTTGAACTTCTCAAGTGAGTCCTTGTAAATTTAAAGTGCACTACATATAATTAAAAATGGACTTATCAATGTTTACTCTGCCTCAATAGCTTTCTTCATCTTGGCTTACTCGATTTGGATGTTGTACTTCTCATCTTGGATGACCTTGGCTATCTGAGAGCACTGGTTCTTCCAGTGGGCCAGCTGAGTCTCGTAGTAGATCCTCTTCTTGAAGGTGTCGTCCATGTTGTTGCGCTCCTCCTTCAGCTCGTTGATCTTGACTTCGTTGTCTAGGATCTTCTCCTTCGCCCTTCTTCTTGATATCCTTGATCTGGGCTTCATACTTAGTTACAATCTCGTTGTTCTCCTTTTCGTTTCGCTTTTCAAGGGAGGTGATCTTTGTTTCGAGGTCGATGAGGATCTTCATCTTGTCTTCATTCTCCCTAGTGAGGCGCTCAATAACATCGTTGCGGTCCTTCTCCTGCTGTTTGAACTTCTCGTTCAGTCCATACACATCCTCATGCCTGAGAACAACTTAGAACGATGTATATAAATTGAAAGAGGAAGAAGAAAATATGAAACTTTCTTTTTTATCATTTCCCTCACAATGAGAAGATCATTTCAATTCCATAAACGAATATGGGATGTGAGGAATTAAGTGGAAGGGAACTTACAGTTTCTTGATTTGAGACTCCTTGTCTCCAATCATGCGTCCCAGCACTCCAGTATCCCTATAGGGCAAAAGTTATAAAACATATAGCAGTGGTTTTTGAAGTACGAGAATTTCTATCCCTTGCTCTCCTCAGCCATTTAATTTAATTTCACTCTCTATTTCAATTCTCAATTAATTTCATAAGTATCATTCACGCAGAGATCTATCTAGCAATTAAAATAAGTTAGTTTCACTGACCTCCCATTTACGATAGTAGTTTCATGAGTACGTCATCTGAGTCACCATCTCCCCCGCCCAATGATTTCAGTAAACCTCCGAGTCCTCCTGCTGCTCCCTCCCCACTGTTCTTCTATATTTTCTGTTCTGCAGCCTCCACCATGTCTTTTATTGGAGAAAAAGAGACATAATAATACTCTGCGATAATTAAATTACGTTGCAATATTTCAATTCCATAGAACTCTTTCTGCTGGAAGAATACCTCAACTATCATCTAGTTGAAATATGGTTGCAAAAATCAATTGTATTCTAAATTGAATGATTTAGGTTGCGTCTAGCTCATGCATGAAAAGCTTTTGAGCTGCATAGTAAGCAAGTCTTCTGTCTGGAACAAGTAAATTGCACCAATTAAATATACTGATTAACGTTTACATTATTAAATTTTAGAAAACTCTTGTGACCACATTAAGGAACAATCCCTTCTCGTTAGGATCCTTCACATCCTTAAAGACATATTTAACAAATATAGTCTTATAAAAGACTGGCTAAGGACATACTATTTATGGCCGAGGTTAAACCTTTTGCTCCTCAATCTGAGTCTGCTATTCCTTCTATTCCTCTTCCTCCTCTCCTTCTATTACAATATTAGGCTGAGATTTTTCATCTACAGGCTGCTCCCTTTTATTTTCTTAGTAAGCTGTTATAGAGCTTGTAGGGTTTGCGCTTTATTAAATAGCTGCTTACAGAGCCACCTTCTCAGCTTCTTCCTTTTCTCTCAGTTAAAACATAAATTAGAGTTTCTGGGCTTGATCATCATTAGGATTTATCTAGAGTTCTCTTTCAAGGTAGGTTTTTATATTAACTTCGAAGGACTCATTTAGAGCTGTCACTAGAGTGTTGTCAAAGTATTCTCCTACTTAAATCAAGTCCAGGAATTCAAAACATTCAAAAGATAGGCAATACACAAATGCATTCTATTCATAGATGATCCTCTTGAACTTAGGATTTCTTTACTCAAAGACTTCCATCGCACTTTAAAAGTAATGGCAGATCTAGGCCACGATCCAACTTAATTAAAAGTTTAACATATCTTTTTTAAAATTCATATAAACTTCTCTTGTTAGGCTCATCACTCTCGAATGAGTCAAATGATCGATTGAGAATTTCCCCCTCAGCTCCCAGTGTCTTATCCTTAGTCATACGGTCCACTGAGAACAATTATTCAAGGATTTTCTCATTGCAGTTATCCATCCTTCTTACTAAGTCTGGCATGCTTGTTTTCCTAGTAACTTGCAAATCCTTGAACTCATAAGTGACTATCATATCCACGAGGCTTAAGACTTGCTCTCTGCAGAGAGGCACTATCACCAGCTCGTAAGTGAGGAGCACTAACTGCTGGCATGCCTCTCTAGTTCTCTGTATCTCCAGTTTCTTTTTCTCTAGTATTCTAGCTTCTCTCTCCTTTAAATATAATAACTATATAGTCATACATCCAAACTCTCCTCTGTGGTCTCTTGCTATTTCTGGTCTTCTTCTTGCTCCTTTTCATCCTCATAATCTGAATCAAGTGCCGCCTGCTCAGCTTATTCCACAAGTTCCATTATAGTGCTTGGCTTGTTTTCACCCTTCTGTCTCTCTTCAAGATTCTTCAACTTGGCATCACACTCTCTGTATATTTTGCCAGTCAGCGCCATTTCCAGGAAAGACATTATCTGAGCTAGGCGAGTGGAATAGACCTGAGAGAAAGTTTTCTTGAAGAGGCACAAAATGAAATCATTCCATCTCTTTTTTTTCTCTTCCTTATCTTTGACTTCTTCTTTTGTTTTCTCCATCATCACATCGATTTAGTAGCTACAAGACTTCATAATTATACGAGCAAGGAAGGAATAAATAAAGTTTAGAAGAGAAGAGGCAAGAATGCTACTTACTAGTCTTATAAGAGTGTATCGTTTACTCTGCGCGGGGAAGTGAGCACTGAGTTATTGATTTATTGAATGAGCGCCTTGAACATGCGCATGGTTGCTCGGAAATCAGGATATTTCTCTTCTAGTTAAACTAGTCTCTTCTAAGACTCACTCAATTACTTGTAAAAGATAAAGTCATAATTTTGTACTCAACTTCACTTCCTTTTATTCCTCTTCTTGTTTTTTATTAGATGAGTCTTTTGCTGCTCCATCGCCACTCATGGATCTGATCAGATCAATGTAGGGCTTGGCTGATTTGTAGAGGCCGTAGCATTTGTAGGTAGAAAAGACTAGAACAATCAGCAAGATGAGCTTCTTTTTGTGAAGCAATGCTATTCGAGAGAATCTCCTAGTCTGTCCGGCTAAGCTCTAAAAATCACAGACTAAGTTCTTGATGAAAAATTAAACAGAGCGTGATTAATCTATACCTGCATTTCTACTTACTGTATTTTAAGGCATCAATGAATTGTTGTTGTCAAGTCTATATAGCAGAGGGAGCAAGACACTTCTAACATCTTAGCCATCATTAGAGCACTGCAATAATTGTTTGTATAGATTTTGCGAGGAGATTAGTTCTCTTTTGCTTGCCATTTGTTGATCAATTTATAATTATTTCCTTCCAGATTAATCCTTAAGGAGTAATAGACATTTAAATCAAATGAAGAAATAATTCTAATGCACAAAATATAATATCACTTCGATCAGTTAATAGAGTTAGTAAAAGTCATGTTATACTCTATAGACTCTATCCCTGTGTTTTATTAGGCTTGCACCTTTACTGAGTTAGCAATCATGCTCTTGTCTTTTACTAGGGTTCCTTCTATTCCTCATTCATAAACTAAATGGAAATAAATTTCTTCCTCTAGAGGTTGCTCCATTTGTTTTTCCATACATCTGATTGATCTAAATTTAAGAAGGAGTTGCGATTTTTATGACTTTCTGAGTCTTGAGTGAGTCAATACTTAAATCAACAACGCACTCATTTATTTAATTATGCTGTTACTTTCAGCCTATTTCTAAGTCTCCTCGATTACAAACTGCGTGATCTCTGCAGTGGTAAGAGTGTGGTTTGAGTTTACTTTTCCCATCATAAATTTATCCAGATTCTCCAAAGCTATTCCAATGAATTCACCAAATGCAGGGGATAGCCCATACAACATACTCAAGTCCTTTCTTATAGCAACGGATACTCTTTCAGCAGCTACATCAACATAAAAGAAATCAAAGCCAGTAAGAGTCACTTTCCTCGGGGAGTCTAGTTAGTTCACAACTATGTAGTGCACTGTTACTTCGTAGTCAGAGGGATTTAAAGTGCGAGTCAATTCTTGGCAGATCTCGATTGAGCTTATTCTTATCAGCAAATCTGCTGTAGAATTTTTCGTTTGAGCAAGAGCATGGATCGCACCAAATAGCTCTTGTGTCGCATCAGAAATAATCTGGAAGTTGCCTGAAGATACAAACATTTCCATTTATCGTAAAATATTTAATGAAGACCTGACCATGTTGTCATACTCATTCTTTGTGTTTTAACACTTAGCCAAGCAGTATTAGTCCTGTACATATCCTCTCTCACAATCAATGGAAAAGTCTATGCAGTTATTGTGGTCGAGTTGAAACTCACTCTTAGTGCAAATGTCTTCATTCTGCTCTTTCGAAGAGCATTCATAACTCCACTACTAGCATACATCAGTTCTTGCAATTGCCCCACCCTCTTATTGACCTATTTATATATTCTTCTCCATATTCTTGCACACCATGTCAAATTCCTTATCTTCGCAAGTCTTTGAAGTCTCCAGACAAGTTTCAATAACCTTGTACTCTTTGCAAGAGATTATTGGATCCTGTAGACAAGACTACTACTGCACGCAGGATCTCACATCGCACAAGTCTGTTTTTAAGAGTGTCATTCTCTATTGAAGTTCTGAAAGACGCCTCTGATACTAGGTGATTGTTGTGGACACAGGAAGTATCCAAGTCTTAAACACTAGCTAGTCAACTAAATCAAAGCAAATGAATTGCTTTATTAAAAGAGGGAAATTAAATCCTTGATCTATTTGAATGGCGCAGAGGTATCTCTCAGAGTAACATTTAAGGTGGCAGGAGCAACAGATATATCATCTTGCTTGTGAATGTCAATGTTTGCTGCAATCTGGGCTGGGAAAATTCCATTAAAGGGGTAGGCTTCTTCAACTGTTGTGAAAGATAGCTCGTCATCATCAACTACTAAACTATCAATATGGATTTATAGGGAAAAAGCAAAATTAAACTAGTTTAGCTGAGCTTTAGTGATATATTCTACAGCTTTAACATTAGCTATTATAGAAATCTGATCTATATCTGCAATCGAATCCTCGGAGTTGATATCTAAGCTCACTGACACTTTTATGGGATCTTTTGTGACTCTCTGTTCCTCCTCCGCAGTAAGATGCAAGAAGAAGTCTTTGAAGGAAATTATCTGAATGTTTTAGTGTCCGACCGCAAAAGAGGGAAGCTCAAAGTTAATGTTAAGCAGTTAAGATCTGGAAGTCTTGTTAAGATTTCGAGAGTCCAATACTTTTAGCTAAGTACCCAAATCGATCACAGTATGAGATCTCTGCCCCAAGAAGTCAATATTTCCTTTGAATCTAAAGCCAGGTGGCAGTAAACCAAAAAGTATTCTTTAAATTGGAGAGATTATTTATAAAAATTTATAAAGGTTTAGGGTATCTTAGTGCTTCAGAGTTCTGGCTTAAGGATTGAAGCTGAAATCTATTCCATCTTCAAATTTTAACTCTGAGATTGGAGTAATGAGATTCTTATAAACCTTGTAGTACTTCTGTTGATCTTTTATCACGAAGCCGAGGAGACTTTTGAAAGACTTAACCCATAGATGTCCTTTGAGATATGAGTACTAGAAAGAGTTCAAGTCTATATTGTATTTGATATCTCCTAAGAAGCAATCATCATCCACTCTCAAAATGCTCTCCTCCTGATTAAAGCATAATTAAAAAGTTAAATTACTTCTAAATATAGAAATAAGTCTATTTATCTTAGTTTCCATTAGGATTTTCATAGTCTGATCTACCCTATTCAGATTGAACTAAGGGTTTTCAGAATTCTTAGAGACCAAATCCAGAAGATTCATCAAGTCCTAGCTTTTAACTTCTGATTTTTAATCTCCTAATTTACCACCAAAGCAACTCTATCCAAAAATACCTTGTCCATAGATACTAACATTTTTAAGCTTACCGCTATAGTCAAGCTATCCATGCAACTTTATTTACGACAAATGCAAATCCTAAATGCCAAGGACATCAGTATATAACCCGGTCATTTAGCCATCTAGGACAATCCATTCCTCTCAGAGCTGTCGATCTTAGTAAAGAAATTCAAATATCTATCAGGCTCTACCTAGATCCTCACCACACCCTCTATATACGAATCTACATGAGAAGCATTCTATCCTTTCTCAATCTCCGAATGCTTTTAATACTTAGTCTTCTTTTTCTCTAAATTAAAGTTCAAGTCAAACTCCACTATAAACTTTGCATCTTAGAGCACCACATTTGCGCTAAGCTCAATATTTTTATTCAATTTCCCCTCAAGTCTGACTTTATCTTTCCTGATCAAGTTTCCCTTCAATGTTAAATCATAAGATAGCTCAGAAATATCTAACTCATCTTATCCCTTTAGCATCTTAATGAAAATCTTGGCAAAGGATTGCGAATACAGATCACTTAGTTTCTCTATGCTTTTTAGCTTGAGATTTAGAGTGAGGGTTGTTCCTTCGATCCACAGAGGGTCTCTAGAAAATTTGGCAGCCTATCTAACGAAGTCCCAAAGCTCTAATAAATTTTAAAAAAATTAAATAAATTTAAAAAAACCTTAAGTAAAATTAAATGAACTAAAAAGTTTGATGAATGTCAAAGGCTCTTAATTCTGAATAATAGCTAAGTTAGCCAAATTAAAAGTTTCAAAAAATGCTTATGAGGCATATCTCTTCTCCCAATGGATCTAAGTTGTTTGTAAAGTGCTCCCAGCTAAGTTGGCTATCAAAATGTGAACCTTGGAATCATTAGGCTTATAAATGGTTGTATACCCTTGCCAACTTACATCAATCGAGGTAGCCAGTAATCTATGCTGAAGGAACGCAATAGACTTTTAATTTAAACTGAGTTTCTAGTGAATGAGGAACTTAGAGACCTTATCATCTTCCGGCCAAAAGTTTTGTCTTTCACATTAAAACTTGAAAAAAGCGTTGAAGAGATAATTCAATTGGCATCTCTGAGTTGTCAAGTTCTTTCAAGTAAGTTTAGTAAATTTTATCTTTGCTTAAATACTACATCGAAACTCCAAATGTGTTTGTTCGATTGAGAACTGTTATTCCTGTTTGAAATAAGTCAATTTTTGTCTTATCTGAAGAATCAAAGTTTATTATCAAAGTGCCTGAGCCATCTGATATCCCAACTAAAGGCATAAGGCTATAATCGAAGGGTATATCATATCTAACATCGCATCTTTTCAGGTAAGAAAAGTTTTCAAGCGAGTAAAGTAAGCTTTAAGACTCAAATTTAAAATTTTTTAACCGGGAGTTATTGATAGAATTATTTTAAATTTTTTTGAAAGTTTTTTTATAATTAAAATTTAAAAAATTCCCCTTATTTGATTTGCTATTCTTCAGGGAATAAGATTAATGAAGTTTAATTATCTCTCAAGTCCTGTAAATCAATAGTATATCTGTACTTTACTTCTGCTTCTTACTGTTTACCTTCTTGCTCGAATGCGAGAGAAATATTCCCCATCAAGTGAATCAGAATCTCTTCAGAAGCAGTTATCCTTTTGTCAATAATTTGCTCTTCGATGGTATAGTTCAAAGTCTTTCTTTCGCCATCTCCTTCCTTAATTAAAAGTGAATATTCCTGAGGATTGTCTATTAAGAATCTAAGATAGAAATCTGAGCTAATCGCATCCTTCGATTACGGATTTAGGGCATTTTTAAGTACAAAGAGTTGAGGCTGAATGATATTTGTTCCTTTGAAATATATATCTCTGTTATGTAAGCCCTCACCATCAAATGCTTAAGTGATAGTCTTAACATCATACTTTCCTGTCATTTAAAAATAGGAAATATTACATCCTATTTATTATATTTAACTGGAGGCAAAACACATATGATCAGCGTTACTACCGAATACTATGTCTAACTCCATAAAAAGTTTCTTGAGTTTGTCGTATTAGGTGTTAAATGTTCTTGTTTCAAGCTCAGTTAGTTGTAATCTGGGTTGCCACAGGTTTTTATAATTTGCCTTTAATCTCATTCCTGTTGTGAAATTGCAAGCTCTACATAGCTCTAGCTCCTCAAGCTAAATCACACCAATCTAAAATTTAAAAGCTATGCATTCCTACTATCTAATTCATGGCAGTAAAAGATGAAAATTTCTCCAGTGGTGGTAGAGTTAGAGGGTGAATTAGTTTGATTATCTGTGACATTATTTAATGGTTGATTCTGAGTTTGCTTGAGTCTGTCAATCTCATCAACTTAATTCTGATTAGAAAAATTTGCAATTTGATATCCCTAAGCAAGAAAATTCATTTGATTTCTCATTGGATTAATTACTAAACTATTATCTTCTATCTAATCATCAAGACCCTCTATCTTTAGATAACTTGTCTGTCTTTAGTTGTTCTCTAGTTCTCTTGAGCCTATATTTTTTAATCCTCTTGAACCTCAAGCTCTATCCTTTGCTATTTAAACTGCAAGATTTAGATTTAGTAACTATAGTATGAGCAAAAGTAGCAAACTCTTTTTGCATATTTGATGTGAAAGAGTAAATGTTTTAAAGAGAGAAGTCATTAATTTAAAAAGTAGTTGTTATATTTCTATTATACTCTCTTTATTTTCATTAAACTTATATTATTAGATATATAATATCTTCAAATATGTTTAGAATACAAAAGGTAATTGTATTTAATATAAATCCAGCCCTTTATTTAGATTGATAAGTGTACAAATTGGGATTTAAATTTTAAGCACTTATATCTAATTTGCAGGAATATAGAGGTGGCTCTAAATAAGTAGAAAAATAATTGAAAAAGTAATTTAAGGGAGAGATAAATTAAAATTTAGCTGTAAAATCAACAACATTAATGATGAAGACCTAGTAAAATTTCTTCACTATCAGGTAAAGCTCTTAAGTTCATCAGAGAAGAGATTTATTGTGAAAATAAACAGATCTCTATTTTTTTGTTTTTTGATTCTTCGACCATGAAAAACTCTTCCAATTTGAAGACAATCCAAAACCCAAGTAGTGCTATGGAGACTGCAGTGAGTTGAATGGATGCACTCCCTCCTTCTTCTAATTACTCATCCATCCAATCACACAGAGAAGGGCGGAAAGTTGTAGAAAATTTGCCAAAAATTCCTCACTTTCAGAAATAGTCCAAGTCCTAAAATAAACATCATCAAACTTCCCAAGGCTTCTTCACCACTCTAAATCAGCATTCGAAAAATATGCCTTCAAAAGACACTAATTCTCATACTGATAGTAATAAAATGACTATTGACCAGAAAACTGCAGGTTAAAAGCCAACTGAATAATTTAAAGTGAAAAACTTTCTCAGTGATAAAAAAGCAACTATAAATAACGAGCTAGCTGAGGGCAAAGGTGGGAGTTAATTCTAGTAGTAGTCTTAAACTAATCTACAGAGCACAAAGTTTAACACCAAAGCCCAAAATACTCAGAAGAACTCAGTTGAAAGAATAGCTCATCAGTTGAGCTTTAAGGATTCCGAGGATTTTGTTAAAATAGTCCCCAAGAATAAAATAGTAGAAGGAGGCCACACTACGAAAATTGCAGACATCAGGAAAATTAATTAAGATGGCTCTGTCAACCTCCTGCCTAATTTTGGAGATGCCAATTTTAACTTAAATTTCAATTCCTAAATTTTAAAATGGAAAACTTACTTAATGAGCTGAGTGGATTCTCTAAATAAGGTCTAGTAGGCAGATCAAATGAGGCTCCAATTTAAAAGAGAGTTAGTCAGAAAATAATTGGAGTGTCTCTTGACTTCTCCTTATAGAATTTGAGGAAAGAAGGTTCTATAGTAAATTCTTTTCAATAAAACAAGTATATATGTTTTAGCTTTGAAATAATTCTTAGAGCTTAATTTAATCTAAGACTCCAGCAAGATAGGCTCAGGAAGTGATATCCTCAGGCGGTAATAGCTCCTTTCATTAAATTAAACTAAAGAATTTTAAAGCTTCTAGGCTTTAAAAAGGCAGTAACTAAGATGAGCTAGATTCAGTCGGTTAATATATCATAATTATTATAAGCATATCAGTTTGTTTAATGAATTAGTGTTTTTATGAATAGTTTTAGATTGATGGGGAAGATCAAACCTTCACGTTTAAAAATTTGAGATTAAATAAAGAATAGCAGGACTTCGGGGATGCCGAGAATTTGATAATCGGTGAGAGATAGATGGAACAATCTCCTGATTAAAACTACATCGATTAGAAATAAGTGAGCTTTAATATCGGATAGAGCATTCTTGACGATTCTGATTTAAATTTGAGTTTCTTATTCTTTTGTTTCTGATAAGCCCCTTGTGGCAGAAGACTATGAGGAATATCAACTATGGTTGGAGAATCTGAAAAGAAACAGCTCTCCTAATCAGCACTACCACAGAGAGTACTTTTCAATTGCCAGATATTGAATGTTAAAGCTTTCGCTAAATAAGTATATTTGTTTTTACTATAGCAGTAAGCTGAACGAGAAAAGAGAGACAGTCAGAGAGTGCTTTCACTCAAAGAAGAGTACTAATCAATTATGAATAGGCTGGAGAACGTAAACGCCAAAGATCTTAAATCTAAAATCCAAACTTTGATAGCCGATAGTTACCAGCAGCGTCATCTGACGGAGGAGGTCAAATTCCATAACAAACTAAAATCAGAAATTCTCTAACAGAAGTACAATTCTCCAGTTAAGAAAGATAAAGAAGTTAGATCTGAAGACTCTCAAGCAGTAAGATGAGGAGAAAGAAGCTTAATAGACAAGGCGAAGCGTCAAGAAGAGAAAGAATAGAAGCAGCAGCTTCCAAAGATTGTGGGTCAAATGCAGCCATCTTAGTACTAGCTTGCATTGCAAAAAAGGCAAGAGAAAATTTTCAAAGATCAGCAAAGGAAGTAAATGGTAGACTTAAAATTGAACTATATGGTCAGTGACCTAGAGGAAAAACTTGGCTTCGTCACTAAAGAAACAGAAGATGGATCATACACTAATTTAAATAAGTTTATAATTGACAAATGAATCACATTATGTATCGATTAGCATCTTCAATTAAGAAGAAAATGCACGATATGATGAAGAACTTCATCCAGAAAAATGAAGAAGGATTCTAATTAAAGCTTGAGCAACCAGGAACAGCAAGTCCTTTCTTAGAATCTAATTCCTAGCAAAGGTAATCTAGAGCATCAAGTTAAATAGTTAACTTCAAAATGACTCATGATAGCTTTTTTGAAAGGAGGAAATCTTCCTCTCCCAAGAAAAGTGAAACCATAGATAATTTCAACTCTTCACCTATTATTCATTTTATTTCTTTCCTAAAAACAAGTCAGCGATGAGCAAATCTCACTATTCCAAATTCAGGGATTCTGCAAAGAAGAATTTCAGCTCTAATTCTAAACATGGTACTCCAAAACCACAAAGAAGAGACCAACATTTTGAAAAGAGCTCATTTATGAAAACCCCCATTAAAACATTAAAGGCAATCAGATTGCCTAAAAATTTCCTTTATTTAGTTTTAATTACCATCATCAAGATAATAAAGGAAAAGATTTTAGAGCAAAGCACAAGAAAGAGCACTTTTAATGGATATGAAAACTATTTAACGAATCATTTAGACCATGTTCAACATTAGTCTCTCTTTTAGTAAAATGATGAAGCATCCAAGTTTTGACAAAAATCTACAACCATAGATAAAATAACAAATTTCCAACAAATATGAATTTAAATACCACCTAAAACTCAATTTTCAATCCAGACTCCTTATGATAAAATATTGGTACCGAGTTTATGGAGAGTTAAACTGCTGACCAGCAACTGGTCCACAGATAGCGAGTGATGAGCAGTTTGAGCAAATCATGACTTTGATGAGTGAATACTTTGGAATGGTGGAATCTGAAGAGCAAAGCAATAAGTACCTTGAATACACCAAGCTACCTATTAGCGTAAAAGCAGCACAAAGTTAAAGGGAAAGTAGATGGTAATCACATTGGGAGTGAAATAGATAAGTAGAATATGTCAAATTAAGAATTTGATTTCACTCTGATGAAATTAATTTGCTTTTTTCTTTCATTAAGTGTGCGATATTAATTTTATGTCAAAGTAAAGTTCTCTCAAGAAACTAGATAAGTTAACAGTAACAAAGAAGGGCCTTCACCTGATAGGAGTAGAAAGACTTTCTTCTAGGAAAAAGAAGCGATTTCCAATTTCAATGTAATGAGTGATGACGAGTAAGAGAATCAACTATAAGATCATTTTCCAATCGATGATAACTCTGGCGACGAAGATGAGAATAATCACCAAGATCAGCACAATAAATTTGGTCTCTTATTTTTTGTTTAAGATGAAAAATTATTCGAAAAGTATATAAAGCAAATGAACTTAGACTCTACAATAATGAAGGAGAGATTTGTGATGGAGCGATACACATTCTTATCTTAACAAGTGCATGTTCATAAACTCAGATGATTTTATAAAGAAGAAGTTCAAGGCCTTCATGGATAAAAAGAATCCCAAAAAGAGTGAAAACTTCTTCACCCGCATGCAGAAAGATTAAGAGCGTAGGAATTAACATGAGAAAATGATGTAGGAGAAAAATAATAATTTGACCAGTTAAGTAGCCAGTTTTTTAAATGCTAGGTTAAATAGTACAGTCGACAGTAATACTAATCATGATGTAGGTAGTGCCATGCATAGAAATAGATTTGCTGGGAATCAAGCAAGTCACTTTAATCAAAATCTTTTAGGACTTAACAAAAATCAGCCTAGTAACCTTTCAAGCTTTAGTATCAGTAATCATAATAAGATAGGCGTGAGCCCGGTAATCTAATACGGTGGAATTATAGGACAAGGAGTCACATCTGGGGTTAGATACCCTAGTAGGCAGTCTTAAAATGCAAGCCGATCTAAAGAGCGAGTTAGACTTATTAGGCATCAATTTGCTTCAAATAAAATAGGAGATAGCTCTATTGATGATGTCTAGGTAGGGAAGACAACTCTTCCTTTGACTCCGGAGTAAAGTACTTAGGTATTTGATTTCAGTCTGAAAGCTTAAAATCAACCTCAAAATAATCAGCCAACTTCCTTTATCTCACAGTTGTAGATTTTATTTAGATTAAAAAATTATATTTTTAGAATATCAAAATGAAGGATTAGCCAATTTTATAAATCAATAATATGCCTTACCAAGAAACAGATCTAAAGGAATAGCCTATCAAGATGAAATAAAGGCTTAATTAAGCCTTCTCTGAATCAAGAAAACTAGAGTCAGAGTACACAGAGCAATCTCAATCTCATCTTCAAGCTCATCACTTTATCTTTCATTTATTAACTTAAGGAGTGGATTTTAACCCAAGTAAACATAGTTTGCATAGAACTATTCAAAAAACTTTTAAGGAGCATCAGCCCCTCAGAGTCAGAAGCCACAGCAGTAGTATGACTCCTCGGAGTAGAGTTATTCGTAAATAGACTCACTTAGAGAGGGCGAAGAGTCTAGTTCGAAAAGTAGGATAGATGAGAGTAGTAACAATATCTTAGTTAAGAGCGTAGGAGACATTAGAGGTACGTCGCCAAAGTCAGGTCTAAGGAGGAAAAACATGAGAGTTACAATCATTTTTGTAGTATATTTTTAATAGTTCTGAAGGACGTGAAATTAACAACGTTTATAGGCCTCTCAGATATGATTGATCTCAAGATTAAGCAACTCTCAATCAAAGTAAATGCAAAAAAGAGCCAAAACTAATCACCAACTAAATCTAAAATTCTAATACACTGAGCAACCTTATTTTACCTTATTTTTCTTTATTTCTTCATTATTTTCCTCGTGTTTGTTGGGAATAAAACTATTTAAATAAGTAGTACGAGGTACACTGCATTAATTCAAAGTAGATTGACTAGCGAAGAAGCGATACTTGATAAAATACTCTCTCTATTTACGTTCATGCCAATCTGCATTCAGCGCCAATCTCCTTTAGCTTTTCAACGATCTTATCTGCATCCTCTTTCTTTACTTCTTTCTTTAGCCACATGGGTGCTCCTTCAACAGCTGCTTTTGCCTCTTGAAGACCAAGCCCAAGAAGTGCTCTCACTTCCTTAATGACTGCGATCTTCTTTGCTGGGTCGAACTTAGAGAGTTCAATATCGTAATGCGACTTCTCCTTCTTCTCTTCTTCCTTAGGAGCTGCTTTTACCTCTTCTGCTTAGGGTGCTTCTTAAGCGGGGGCTGAGCCTGCTGCTCCCATGGAAAGTCCAAGAGCTGACATAGCGGGCCCGAGTCTAGCGAGCATCTCTTATTACTTGAACCAGTTAGGGTTGGCAGGAGGGCAAGCTCCAGTTTCTAATGAATAATTAGATAAGCATTCATAATATGAAAATTACGTACCGTCGGGCTTGATAGAAGGCCAATCCAAGTTCATCTTGAATGGGTTAGTTCCGGAGGTTCTGAGAACTCTCTCTCTAGTCATCTCATTGAAATATCTCAGCTCAAAGATGTTGAGGTCGAGAACTTTATCAGCGAGCATCTCGACTTTCTTCTTCTGTAGATCACTCAACTCCTTTTTGACATAGGTGCGGGATCTAAGATAAGCTTTAGATTTCGCATGATATGGGAGTAATTATGTTTGCAATAGGAAGCAAGAAGGTCAATACTTACTCGTTGATAACTTTATTAGTAATTTTTTCCCATTCTTTTTCGAATTTGAAGACCTCATCTTGATAAGACTCTCCCCACTGCTTCTTTCCTTCCTCAACCTGCTCTGGTGTTGGCTCTTATTGCAAAATATTTATTAATTAATATGAAATTACAGAATTTTTATTTTAATAATAGACAGAGAAGTATCTACGTGCTTTTTGAAACGAATCGTTTATATACCTGTGAGAGTGAACAATTAATACATCTTTCATTATAAAATAAGTGATCATAATTTGTTTTATTAAATGTTAGGAGTGAAAGCTTGCGATGCTTATGTTGCAATAATTCTACTGTGCTTCTTGAAAAGTCCCACTATCATTTTTCAATTATAATTATTATTTATTTATAACCTTACATTATTTTTTAGAATTCTATTATAATCTAAATTTATGCTTGAATTGATAGAATAACTTATTTTTATTGATATAATTTATATTTGTCTCTTTTGTAAGAATTGAATGGCTAAAGAGAGAAACTAGATTTGAATGCAACAAATATTAATTAAAACATTAGGTATATAAACAACAGATTAGAATATAAAATTAGTTGCAAATACTTTAATACGAACACAAGCTATTTATTATCTTTAATTAAAGAATAAAGTAATTAAATAGGCAAAAATATTCTTTTTTTAAAAAATAATAGCTGATAGTATTTTACATAAAAATGTTAAGACTATGTTAAATCAAAGATGGGAACACAATTTTTATATAGCATTAATTATCTCCTTATTTAATATTTTTATAAAATGAAAATAGCAGAGACATTTACATTTATAAAACATACAAATTTGAAATGAATGCAACAAAATATACATTAATTAAACTTTTTAATTAAAAAATAAAGCAAAGACACCATATAAATTAGAAAATACCAACATTTAATTTTTTCTTCTTGAATTTTTATTTTTCAAGCTGAATAAAAAAGTTTCTTTCATTTCTATAATGAAAATTGGCAATTAATTTTGAGCCTTTGCTTATTTTTTTAAAATAAAGTTCTATAAATTTCTTGAATTTATTTATTATTTAATAACCCAGATATCTATATTTTTATAAACATAATTGACATAAACACATTAAAATAATTTAATTAAAAGCTAACACACACACACAACAACATATTTTTAAAATTAAAATAAATATCTTAATAAATTTATATTTCTAATATTCAATTGAAGGAAACAATTTAAAATTTTAAGTAATTAAAAATGCTATATATTTATAATTAAATTAAGATATTTGCTTTAAGATACAAGCACACTAAATAATCTAATTAATTTTTAATTTTTTATCAATGAAAGAAATTACAGTCAAAAATCTATTATGGGAAAAATATGATTAGTTGATCGTGAGTAAGCAGAACCAAATCAAGATTTTATCCTAGAGCAAAGTGGTATATATTAAATTAGATATAGTTTAAAAGCATTATGAATTTAAATTTAAGGAGGGAGTCAGCTCCTACCATATCAGTGTCATGAAGAACACCGTCTCAGTCTGAGTTATAATTTTTGCTTCCTTGCTTTGAGCAGTTGACTGTTTAGGGTGAGTGTAGACTCCTTCTGAATGTTGTAATCGGTAAGAGTTCTGCTTGTCCTTGTTGAAGATCTTGGATGTTGTTCAAAAGTACGCAAATGGAAGCTACTTTTGTAGCTCTTTAAGCTTGCCTGAGAAAATGAGTCTCTGTTGATCGAGAGGGGTGCCTTCCATGTCCTAGGAGCTTGCCTTCTTCGTGGTCACCTTTAAGTTGTCGAAGTTGATGTTGTTGTAGATGTTGTTGTCGTAGTAGTTGTCGATGTAGTCGTTGTAGTAGACATTTAAATAAAGAGTTAATTTAATTTAAAGCGTAATATATTATGAATCACAAAACAAGGACTCAATCACAATGTATTTCTAAGTTAAACCAACCCTCGATCATGCATTCATATTAAACTGATAATGAGAGAATGATTCTGATATTATAAGAAAAAACATAAAATTTTAAGTACTTAATGAAATATTTTTATGGAAGATTAGCTAAAATCATTTATAAATTTAGTATTTGATTGTCCCATGTGAAAATCGAAGTTGTTTTTCTGTTAAATGTATATCTTAGAATTAATATTTGTATAAAGAAGTTGCTGTTTCAAAAAAATAGTCCAATCTTTAAGAATTCATGCTATCATGTATTTTTAAAAAGATAATATATAATGATGTTTAAAAAATCGCATCGTTTTTAAAGAAGATTAATTTGAATATATTTGAGAATGGGAGAACCAATGAAGATTATATTAATGGGCTTTATGTCGAAGACTTACAAAATAGACACCCTCACTTAAGAATCAACTATTCAAGATTTACAAATTGAAGTTCAAAAATTGACTGGCGTAGAACCTGCTACACAAAAGCTTCTTTACGCTTCCAAAAACTTAAACTTAAATCCGACTAATCATAACTTAAATTTTTCACTTATTTTGAACGATTTGTAAAATTTAATTTATAAAATTTATTTATATCTATAAGCCAGAACTGAAGTAGTTTATAAGTACTTTCTTTAATTAGTTCTCTTTTTTATTATAAATCTGAGATTTACAGATTTTTTTGATGAAGGATAATAGAGTCGCAACAGTAAATGAAGAGATCTTATTTAAATAATTACATTGAGTGTAATTTTTAATTTGAGTGGTCAGCATTTAATTTCTTATAATTGGAATTTATTAGGTCTATTCTCTTTTTAATATACTACTATTAAACCTCTCTTGAAAATAATGCACTAGAAAGGAATTATTCATAGAGATTTAAATCGTAAAATTCAATTTGTTCTGTTTAAACTAATTCATTTAATAATTTACGACTACAACCTTGTATATAAAATTAAGTTTCTTTCAGATACCTTTTAAATCATCTTATGAAAGGAGACTGAAAAATTAATTTATAAGCGAGAAAAATATTAATTTAAAGTAAGTTCTTTCATTAAATTTGATAAGTATATTCAGTTATCAATTTTATTAAAAATTTAATAAGTTTTAAACACTTCAATGAAGGCCTTAGGCATGGGTAAAGTAGCTAACGTAATTTAATCCCTAAATCTTTTCATTAGCTGTTCTAAAATAAATTTCTTATTTATTTATAATTTATCTTAAAATTATAATGCTTGCTTAAAGACAGTGCTTTATTGAGTGTATGATTATCTTAACTTAATTTGTAGCTTGAATACTGAATTCTTAATAAATTAATTCAAAGATATCTCTATATTTTAAAGACAAATATGATCTGATTAAATTGGATAATAGAACTAAGTTATTATGAAGTATTTTGCCATAATAAATTAATTACTGCTATTAAATAATTTCACAATTTTTAGTATATAGGCCAAAAGTACATTAAAATAGCTAAACAAAAGGAGATTAAATGAGGAAGATGCTTTTTATTTAAATGAATGTGCACCATATTTAAATGATATTAGGCATAGAAGCCATTGAAAGGTCATGACATCACTGGATTGTAAGATAAAAAGCCTCTTTTAAAGTGATCTATTTAGTAATAGAGTCATGTTGACTAAAGGATCAAATATTAAAACTTTAACAAATAAAAAGAACATGATAAATTAGAAATGTTGAGAAACAATTCAAAGTCAACTTTTTCAGTAATCAAGTCAGCAAAATTGGAGTATAATCATTTGTTATTATGAACTTTGCTCCAATTTCTAGCTTCTTTAGAAAATACTTTATTTATCTCTCGGCATCTCTTTTGCCAAATTGCGATCACACTCTTCTTTCTTTCGGACATGATCCTCATTAAGAGGTCATCTAGAGAATTAATGTCTTTAAACTAAGAGGTATAAACCATTGTAACAAGTTAAAGTTCCATATCCTTATTTTAGAACCTCACTCGCTAAATTAAAATTTCAAAGTTAATTTAATCACTAATCATGCTCGGTCATTCACTTGAGTAGTACTATTTTTGTAATTTTTTAATTAATAAATTAAAACTTTATTATATAATTAAATTTTTCATGATTTTAATGATGGCTATGAGATTAATGGGAGGAGCTATTTTAGAACTAAAAATCGGATCTTTTTTAATAAACACAAATATATACTATTATATTTAAATAATTTTAGCGAAAAAAGAAATTTTTATCTCGAAAATTCAGGGGAGACACTTCGTAAATCATTTAAGAGAAATAGTCATTGCTAAAATACTAAAGCAGTCAAACATTCTGAATATTCCTCCCTCAAATTTAACTGTTTTGTTAATTTTAGAAAAATTCCTTCAACTTATATATAAACAAATTTTCCTTTGCATTATGTTCGTACATGATATGTGTTATTCAAAATTAGTTTTATTTTAATAAAACCAATTTCCAATGTAACTATTAATGCTTTGTATTTTATTTTTGGCATTTTTAATTGCAATATTTGATAATTAAATACTTATTTAACTGACTATTTTGTGAGTTTTTATTAAGGCTAACTACTTTCGAGACAAGTTTTCAATAATCATAAATAATTTTACAAAGACAATTTTAAATAAATATTTAAGAGGTTACTTTATATCCTTTGAGAAACTTTGATTCGTTTAATTATTCTAGAAGCAACTATGTATGTTTATTTCCTCCTTTTAATGATTAATTTTTAATTATATTTAAATATATCTATTAAGTTGAATATTGATCCTGAAGAGACTGTTGCGCAACTCAAACAGAAAATATGTGCTCAAAATGATAGTCTTTCACCAGAATGTATGACTTCAAACTCTTATAATAAAATTAATTTTGCATTTTTCAAATTATAAAATAACTTTGACAAATGATTAATCAGAAAGCAAATGAGAAGGAGAGATTATATTTTGATTTAATTTAAGAAGGATTTATTAAATGGTTTTGATTGAATGGCTTTTATTAAATTAATTAAATCTCAATAAATAGAAATTATTATCTGTAAAACTTAATATAGGGTGGGCGGCTTTAGAGATCTTTTTTAAATAGTTGTAATCTCTAATTTAATAAATTTAATATTTAAACGTTACCTTAAAGTCTTTCACTCAGCCGATGTTATCCACAAGATCTTAAGCCTGCAAAGTCAACTCCACTGTTTTCTTTTTTTTGATTTTCCCTTTTTATGACCTTCTATTTTCCATTTAATTCTTACCTATATCTTGGCTTTAATTATTTTGTTTGCTCTATGATGAGGACGCACACTATGCACAGATATCGATGTTCTCTCAAATCTGATTAATTAGCAGACTTATTTCCACTAATTTATTATTTTTTTTATTTTCATTAAAATTATTATTGTAAGAATCAGGGGTGAAGTCAAAATTGCAAAAATAAATCAAAGCTCAGACAGTGAAAGTCTTCTCCTATATGCAGGATAAATATAGACCCGTGCCAGAATAATTGGACTCAGATCGA
>JAJKFJ010022387.1:0-11098 GCA_027382625.1 Tetmemena sp. SeJ-2015
TAAGATTTATGTCGTCATGGAGTACATGGATCACGAGCTTAAGTCCATCCTTGAAGACAGGAAGCTTAATTTCTCTCACGGCTAAATAAAATGTCTCCCCAGATAAATTCTTGAAGGAGTTAATTACATGCACAAGAGGTGGATTTTCCACAGAGACCTCAAGACTTCTAATCTCTTATATGGAAATAACGGGGTTTTGAAGGTTTGTGATTTTGGACTTGCGAGAAAGTTCGGCTCTCCTTTGAGACCCTTTCACAAATCTTGTGGTGACTTTATGGTATAGAGCCCTGAGCTTCTGCTGGGGACAGAAGTATACTCTCCTGCTATTGATATTTGGTCGGGGGGGTGTATATTTGCTGAGTTGATTCTCAAGGACCCTTTTAAAGATGGGGAAAAAGGGGAGTTAGATTAGATAGACAAGATTTTCGCATCTTTGGTAACCCCAATCAGGAGAATTTCCCAGGGTGGTAGAAATTGAAGTACGCAAGAATCTGCAACTGAATAAGAAGTTTAATAAATGCATTTTGAGAGACAAATTCCCAATCATGCCAACTGGAGCGGATGATAGCATGTACCTCAGCGATATTGGACTTGATCTTATGCTTAAAATGCTAACCTATGACCCTGCAAAGAGAATTACTGCTGAGGAAGCTTTGAAGCATCCATGGTTTAAGGAGGAGCCAAGACCAGCTAAGGTTGAGGAAATGCCATAATTCTAATCTGTAAACGAGATTTCAAGAGAGCAGCTTAGGAAAAAGAGGAAGAGAAGTTTGGATGAGGAGTAGAGAAAATAGAGAGAGGATATGTACGAGAAGGAGGAGAGATATGCAAACATGATGCAAAAAAATTACCTCAATATCTTTTGAAATTCGTTATTTCACTTTCTAATTAATTTCTTGATTTTATGCCAAACATGATTTCTTCTTTTCTCATTTAACAAGTTTAGTTCTCGGAAATAAGTCAGATTTTTTATTTTCCATTCTCCTTTGAGTTTCGTACATTTCCTCTCTAACAGTGTCAATTATATTGCTCTAAGCTCTAAAGTTCTTTCTTGGATGTTCATCTTTTCAGAAACAAGTAGTAACTTATTTTCAACAGCCTGTATTCCAATAGGCTGCAGATTCTCAGAATTCTCTAGTCCTCTACCTCCTAAAGTTTTCTAAAAACCAAATCTATTAAATGCTTGTCTTCTCTGCAGGCTTAAGGATTTTGATTATTGGTGGAAGGAATCAATTTTAAATTATAACTGGGATTGGGGTTTGTTTATTTTTATTGAATTTTTAATCAGTTCTCAGCTCAATCAGTTTCTTGCCCATAGGATCAACTAGCTCAGAAATTGATTCTCTCATCTTTATTTCAAATTTAAAACCCGTCAAACTATTGTAACAAAAAAAGATTAAAAATAAATCTATCAAATTGAAAAAGCAATACACATCCTTTTTGATCTTGCTCTTTCTTTAATTGAGCGCGAACGAAATCTTGGATGAGTTAATCTCTTGTTATTTGTTCTAGAGTGCTAGTTGCAGGTTTCAGCAATTCTTCCATCACTCTTTATTTATGAAATTTAGATTTAACCCCCTTATGAACAATAAAATTTGCATGATGTGAAAATCTTGGAACTTTTCTCAAAAATAAATAGCAGTTTCTCAAATCATAAATTAGCTTGCTTATAAATTTAAAATTATAGGGTTCTCAATCCACCAAAAGCAGAAGCAAAGATGAAGCATTCTCACTGAAAAGAAGATCTCCTGAAAAATTTTAAAAATCAAAAAAAAAATTGATTACAAACTTTGAGAAGTTGAATATATTTTATGAAATGTTTATTCAATTAAGTAAATATTTACTTTACCAAACAAAAGTTAGTTTTCCAAGCGCGTTTAGAAACCCAAGGAAGGGAAAAGTGCGACCCCAATTTGGGGTTTCAAAAACCCCGTTTTTTCCCCACCCTAGGTATCCCCTTTTTTTGAAAAGGAATTTTGCCTTGGGGGACCCCCGAAGGGGGTTTTGTTTGGAATAATTTTAATGGGGAAATTATTTCTCTTTTGAATAAAACAAAATTTCCCCTTTAAAAAAACCAAAATTCCTTTCAAAATTTGTAATCCCAATTTTTCCTTTATGACTTTTTAAAATTTTAAAAAGGAAGATTTTTTTAGGAGAATGGTTTTCCAAAAATTTTGGTTCTCTTTTGGGGGATTTTGGAAACCCCCCCAAAATTTTAAAAATTTTTGACCCCCCAAATTTTGGTTTGAAGGGAAGGGGGTTTCCCTTTTAATTTTTATAAAAGTTTAGTTTTTTTTTTTTTCTTTTTCTTTTTTTAATTTTTGGGTTAAATTAAATTTAAAAAAATAAAGAATTTTTTTTGGAAAAATTTAAAATTTGGCAACCTACAAATCAAAAACAAATAAAAAAGAAAAATTTCCAAATTTTTTCCCTAATTAAAGAAAAAGAAATAAAAATTGAAGCCTTTTTAATATTGAAAAATTTAAAATTTTTAAACTTAAAAAAATTACAATAATTTCGGTTAAATTTGTCCAAAGGGGGGAAAAATAAAATTTTTTGGAGTTGAAACCCCGGGGAAAAAATTATTGAAATGGGGAATAATTTAAAATTTCCAAAGTTTTAATAAAAAAAACTTTTCCAAATTCCCTTTAGAAATTTTAAGGGGAATTTTAAATAAAAAAATTTAAGATGGAAAAAAACAATTAAAAAGGGTTTTGGCTTCGAAAACTTTTAAAAAATTTTAAAACTAGGGGGGAATTTGGAAATTTTCGTTTTTTAAAAAAGGTTTGTTTTGTTTATTGGGTTTCCTTTTTTAAAAATTTTTTAACAAAGAAATAACTTTGAGTTTTTTAACTTTTTTAATTTGGGCACTGAAAGAAAGGGAAAGACAAAATCCAAAAAGGGGGAAGGAACCCCTAAAATTTACTTAATTCAAAAACTAAACTTGCTAAATGAGAGAAGAAGAAATCATGATGGCATAAAATCAAGAAATTAATTAGAAAGCTGAAATAAGCGAATTGTCAAAAGATATTGAGGTAGTTTTTCTGCATCATGTTTGCATATCTCTCCTCCTTCTCGTACATATCCTCTCTCTATTTTCTCTACTCCTCATCCAAACTTCTCTTCCTCTTCTTTCTAAGCTGCTCTCTTGAAATTTCGTTTACAGATTAGAATTATGGCATCTCCTCAACCTTAGCTGGTCTTGGTTCCTCCTTAAACCATGGATGCTTCAAAGCTTCCTCAGCAGTAATTCTCTTTGCAGGGTCATAGGTTAGCATTTTAAGCATAAGATCAAGTCCAATATCGCTGAGGTACATACTATCATCCGCCCCAGTTGGCATGATTGGGAATTTGTCTCTCAAAATGCATTTATTAAACTTCTTATTCAGTTGCAGATTCTTCGCGTACTTCAATTTCTACCACCCTGGGAAGTTCTCCTGATTGGGGTTACCAAAGATGCGAAGAATCTTGTCTATCTAATCTAACTCACCTTTCCCCATCATTAAAGGGTCCTTGAGAATCAACTCAGCGAATATACACCCCACCGACCAAATATCAATAGCAGGAGAGTATACTTCTGTCCCCAGCAGAAGCTCAGGAGCTCTATACCATAAAGTCACCACTAGATTTGTGTAAGGTCTCAAAGGAGAGCCGAACTTTCTCGCAAGTCCAAAATCACAAACCTTCAAAACCCCGTTATTTCCATATAAGAGATTAGAAGTCTTGAGGTCTCTGTGGAAAATCCACCTCTTGTGCATGTAATTAACTCCTTCAAGAATTTATCTGAGTAGACACTTTATTTAGCCGTGAGAGAAATTAAGCTTCCTGTCTTCAAGGATGGACTTAAGCTCGTGATCCATGTACTCCATGACGACATAAATCTTATCGAGGCTACTGCCATAAACCACCTCTTTAACATTAACGATGTTTGGGTGCTTCAAACTAATGAGAGTACTAAGTTCTCTGAGAGCAGTTATTGGGAATCCTTCTTTTTCTCTGTCTAGCTTGAGTTTCTTGATTGCCACAATTTCATCAGTTTGTTTGTCCCTAGCTCTGTAAACTACTCCGTAGGCACCTTCATCTATTTTATTAAGGTGCTCATAGCATTCCACCGATCGACATCCTTCTAGTAGAGGGATTCTAGGTCTCTTTGCATTCACTTTGGCCCCTGTCAAAATTGCAGAATCTTCAGCTTAGGCTGGATCATTTGGGTCAGGAGAATACCTACAGAGATGGATTTCATTTTCTATAATATTTTCAGCATCAGAGTTATCTTCAGAATCTCTCTCTGTCCTTTTACCTAAAATACCTTCCATTTTCGATTATATTTAACTTTAATTTCTTACTAGAAAATTTATCAAGAAACAAGAGTTTTATCTACTTTTTTTAATACAATTTTCTCAACATTTTAAATAATTTCTGTCGATATAGGCTTTTAGAATGAAATGGGAGAGATTGATTTAGCTGTAATCTGCTAAAACTTTTCCTTTTGGTATTGAATCAATGAATTTTTTAAATCATTAAATCTAAATTTTCCAAATAGATCAGCGGTCGTCATTTAGTAAACTTCTTTACTTATTTTCTTTGTGACTTAATATCAGGGGGAAGACCCATCTCCTCTAAGTACTTTTGTTTGTGGAACTTCTTGAAATAGCTCTGCATTAATTCCGCACTCGGCTTTAAGTCAATCTACTCTAGGATTAGTCTATGGAGTAGTGAGTGACCCTTTAGCTTTTCTCTTTCCTCAAACCAGTACTTCATGAATAGGTTGATATAGCTAAGTTTCGAATCTTCTTTTACCCTGTGCTTTCTTAAGTACTCCTCAATTTCCCTTTGATTAGGGCCGTATCGAGTCATAAATTACTTGGCATCGTATGCTTAATGGAAACTTATTTTTTCAGACTCTTAAATCAAAGAGGTTTCACTTGTGAATTCAAGTGACCCTTTGAATAGAGGCTCCTGAGTATCTTCGTCTATCTCTACTTTCATCAGGTCTTAGTAATCTTGTTTCTAAGTCAGAATTGACAAAATCATGCACAGTTTCTTTTCTGTCAAGATGCGAGGTGGCTAGTCTAGAGTTTTCAAATCTTTTCCTATCAGATTCAACTCACAATAAAAAAGAGATTGATTTTCTTAACTTCTTGTGATGAACCTCTAAAAAGGCAGTAATTTTGAGTTTGCAATCTTCAATTTCCTCCTTGGTGTAGTTCAATCTGAGCATCTTCTCCACGTCGAATGCTTGATAGCTCGCAAATTGAAGAAAAGCATTATTACACTTCTTGTTTAAAGCTCTGAATTTAGACATTATCTGCCTCGCTTATATATAGGGTATGATGTTGGACAGAACATTAACACTTAGTCCGGCAACTTCTAGCTATTTTATCTTAGAAGGTCTCAAGGCATCAATCCTTCCCCCTGAGAAATTTTTGATATGACTTATCCTACTTTCAATCAGTTTTCTATTGTGATTGAAACTTATAAGATAAGCAGACTGCATTATGATGCTGTAGTAAGAGTTCATTTTGTAAAATAGCTGAGTGTTCTCTCTAATTCTTAAGAAAGCCAGACAGTTCTTAACGAAATTAATCAAGGATTGCAGATCCATCTTAACAGGCAACTTTTTCTCTTCCAATTTCCAAAGCTCCAATCTCCTTGAGATATATTTGAATACTTCTGACGATATCTGTGAATAGCAGATTTCATTACAAAGCTTAAGTGCATTTTACTAATGATTGAGGAAAGACCTATTGAACTCATCTATAGTTATCATTTGCCTCTCACTCCAAGGATAGATTAGCTTCAGAATCAGATGCAGAGTTTCTTTGATAGTTTCACAGCTCTTAAGCTAAGCTTTGAAGACAAGGAACTAGTCTCTCTCTAATTGAACTTCGTAGTTTGCCAGTTCAATTATGTTGGAGAGTAGATTGCTTTTAAGATACTCGCTATTTTCCCCCAAATCTCGACTAACAGATTTTGAGAAATCATCAGTATTCTTGCAGATGGCTCTGCTTGCTGCATACAAACAGGCTTTTGAAAGTCTCTGAAACTTCTCAATGTCTCTATGATCTAAGTACTCAGCGATAAAAGAAAGTTCTTCATAGCTGAATCGCTAAAACCAGATGGAGTTCTTGTCAGACTCAATATTATGCTTCGCATATTTGGATAAGCGCTCATAGTAGCTTTGTATCTAATTTTTAATAGTGTTATCTAAATTCGTTTGCAATCTCAATTTATGTCTTAAAAGCAAAATGATAAATGATTATTACTCACGAGGTAGATTTTGTAGTCTTATGTTTTAATGACTAACTTTTAGCATCCTGCAGCTTGCTCTTGCATCATAGACTTAATTTGCTGTATCTTTTACTGAGTGAGGTGAGTGGTGGTATTTTCCCACCATTTCAATTTAGAAGACTGTTTTTCTAACTTGCATATCCAAGTTTCGCCAGGGAAGTGTATGTTTATCATTTCACAGATCTTTATCTCCAGCACTGAAAGATCGATATCTCGACTGGTTCTTGCAGAAGATGCTTTATCGGAAGCTGCATAAATCTTTCTCTCTTCGACCAAATACTACTCAACTAAGTTCTGAATTTTAATCTCCTTATCTGTGTCTAAGGGGTTGACTGATGCTATGTTACTTTATTCCATTATTTAGATTTATATTTGCTGCTTATATCAACACTTATATTCAAATTAAAAGTGAATTTCTTAATTTTCTTAATGAAAAAATCTTTTAACAAGATATAAAGCAAAAGAAGAGTAGAGTATTCGCATCTTCTTTAATATTAATACTAGATCTTAAAATCCATTTTACTTTACTCATAAGTTATAAAAAGATCTTAAGTTCAACAAACAACTAAAAGAATAAGAGAATTTATTATAACTATCGATTAAGTTATAGAAGACCTAAGAAAAATGATGATAAATTAAAGGATAATATCACAATATGTTCATGCTGGAAGGGAATAATGACTGGGGGTTTTGTGATGGAGATATCAAAAGCTTTACATTCTTTTCAGGAGGTTCTTATCCCTTTTTAAAATTAGAGGTGATCTGCAGTCCCTTCTTAATTTGTGGTTGCCTCTGGTTATAGTCAAATTTTAAAACAAAGTCCCTATTGGAAGTAGGGCTTATCATTATTTGAGGGTAATGATTTATTTGTTGAAGTGTTCTATTCACTCTGGAAGACTAGTCATTTAAATTATGCTTTGAAGTCCTGTTGCTCAACCCAAGCGGCACATAGTGCAAGTTGCTACTCGCTGTTGGGGAAAATAAATAAAGAAGTAAACTAGTCACTGAAGCTAAATGGAGATTTCTAGAGTCCAGATATATTGGTGTGTTTTACAGAGGACCACCCACTCATAAGTTCAACAAGAAGATTTTAAATTCTTGAGCTTTCGGCCTGGCTCCTTAGTAGTCCATGAAGTTCTAGAATAATAAGATTATGAATTTATTCAAAAGCCATTACTATAGGAGATATCTTCGTAGAGATTTTGATCTCACAAAACCTTCACCAGACTATCTATCATCTGAATTATTTAGTGACAGTCTATCTTTGAGATGGTTGAAGTGTCCAATACTCCATTTATAAATTGGTTACTACTGGCTGAGTGAATTCCATCTTTCAACTTAAATTAAATTATAGGAATACAGTAACTGATATCCAAGTAAGTTAATCGAAGTCTTTGGATTGGTTTGAGCAAAGTTAGACTAGTTCAATAAATTCTTAGAATATTGGGTATTCGCAATACTGCTTTGTAGATTTAAACCAAGATCTACATGGAAATAAATGCGAAAATTAAAAGATTTTAGTTTATTTGATCATTGATATTGAGCTGTTCTGCTAGTTTATGACTAACTTCAATTTAATTTATAAGTGTAAATTTAAATTTCCATATCCTTTTGAGTTTTATGGGCAATTGAAGCCGAGGACTCATTTGCTTTTAGAAGTTAAGACTGCTAGTTAAAGGCATCCTTCTCTAAAAGATTAGATCTGTCGTTTTAGAAAGTGTTGATTTGCACATCGTCTAAGTTGTAAATGTTATTTTGAAGAGCACCTCCATCCTAATTGGCTGAAATTGAATTCAAGGTGTTCCCTAGATCATTGTTCATATTGTTTACTTGGTGCTTTATAGGAATAGGGTTGTTGTTATGTGTACTTGTTGAAACTCCTTAACTCTGCTTTACTGGAGACTTAACTCTCAGAGTGGCTGCTGTTGAGCTTCTCACGTTTTTATATATCAATTTTATAATAAGTAATTTATTTAAGTATATTAAAGAATAATTTTAATGAAAGTTATTGATGGAGTGGACTCTGCGATGTTGTGCGGTGTTGATTGCTGAGTGATTTGGCTCATTTTTATTTGGACTTGGATGTTTATTCATGAGGAGGGAACTGTGGACACTAGATGTGTAGTCTCCACTGAAATTAAAGCGTTATTGAAGCAGCTGTTCTTTGTAGAGGTCTTCATGACTCATGTTCACGTTGTAAAAGTGCTTTCCCTTATTTTGGACTTTCTTATCCTCTGCTGATTAAGGCAAAAACATCACTCTAATTAGGAAATGTTATTTAATGATTGCTGCTAAGCTTACTTAAAATATTCATGGTTGAGGATATTCTGCAGTTTCATGGAGTCATAAATGTTCTCAAGTAGGTCATGCATCCGCTTCTCTTTCACATCTATAATCTTCTCATCCTTCTTTTTATCTTGCTACTCTAACAATTAGAAACATTTATTATGTCAAGTATTAATTAAGCTAATTGTAAGTTCTACCTTCTCTACATGGCTGACTACGAGTAACACCTATTTAATTTCGTCCTTCTAATTCATTTGCTGCCTCTTACATCCACTGCAAGTTGTTCTGTTAGCGCTTAAATATTATATCAACTATTCTTCCAACAACCATACAATATTTCAATCTAATTCATAAAATCCTTATTTTAATTAATTTTATGTACCTACTTCAATATATTTTATATGTTTTCTATTTTATCTTGCTAGAATAGGTCCTTATTTAGTTAAGTGCTTTCCATCCCTACTACCTTAAATTTAATAAAAAATGAAATATTTATCTCAAATTACGACTTACAAATGAAGTAAATTAATTTATTTTAATAAATTTCAACCTTCTGAAATGAGCACATGAGTTGCTGTCTCTCGAGCTCAGAGTGGATCTCGCTGACGACTGCAACATTTTAAATAAGCGCACTTTTGACCTCAGTTCTAAACCTACCTATCTCTTCCAACAAGAATCTTTGCATCTCCAGTCGAAGGGTGTGCACTTCGACCTTTAGTCGATCTACATCTGCTAAATTGTTTTCAAGTCGCACATGATCACCAGTCAGTTGAAGAGCGAAATCAGGCTCTAGGTCTTCCATCCCCATCAAATAATTGTCCTTCAATTTTTCAAGTCCTCTCTCTCCACTTGGGTTCGCACCTGCAGCAGATCTCTTCGCAGAGGTAATCCCTTAAAGTGTCTAGCTATTAGTCAAGTGAGCATTTTGATGCATTAATATAACAAATTGAGTAAAAAAGCGTTCGAAATTTTAAATTGTAATGTTATAAATTGATGCAAAGATGTTAGTCTTCTATGAGTAAGATATAAAAATGAATGACTATAATTAAAATGAGTCAGGCCATGAGAGGGAGTGATTGCGTGGGAGTTAGGGTTAGTGAGGGTGAGCTACTTCTGATGACTTAGTTTAAGATTCATAGGAGTGACACTTCCACCTCCCAAAGCAATTTGCTGTCCAGGTCCATCCTCATTAAACTTCACTACTGTTATTGAGCTATTCCCTTCTCTCCTCTAGTGGTCCCTCATCATCTAACTGCTTTGTCTTATTTTATTCTAGTCGTTAGCTCCAGAGTGAGAAGGTGTTTGGGCATATGATGATACGGGGTGTACTTACTTTTTAACATTCAGTGAACTCAATTGTTGAAAATCTTATCCTTAATATTAAGCAGAAGCTCCCTTAACCGTGTGACTCGCCTAATTTTTGACTGAGTTCTAGATATTTTGAGGAGAAGACTTATAGTTCATGGTTATCTTTTGATTAGAAAAAGGAGAAGATTCGTTGCTAAATGGAACACTTGATTTATTAACCATTTTATGAAAAATACTTCATCTAAAAATTAATATTTTAAAGCAAATTTATAATATATTTTGCTTCTGAAATAAGAAAATCTTTTTAAATTACATTATTATAATTGTATCATTATAAATTTATATATTTTATTACTACTATATTTGTTGTTGATTGTTTGTCTTTGTGGTGATGAAACTGAGACAAGTTCTTGTAATGGTCTTGCTTGCTTTTGTTTCCCCTGAGAGCATGAGGGTTGACAAGGATTTTACTCTAGGGAGACTGATCGTCGCTATTGCTTGAGTACCTCTTGGATGAGACCTCAGAGTTGTCGAAATCTTCTTCCCTTTTTATCTCCCTCAACTTGAGCGTAACTTGCTTTTAGAACTTGTTCATCAACCCACCTCCAGTAGCATTAGTTCCTTAGCCAGCTTTGCTTTTAAGAGTCTCATTTTAATTTTGGGTAAAAGTCTAACCTGTAATCTTAGCCTCATCGTTCTCTTCAAAAATCACACCCTCCAAATATGGCTCAGAAGTCTTCCCCAAAAACCATTCTAGACTCACATATCTCAATTCATTCATTATAAATCAGTTATAACCTTTATATCTCTCATCTAACTCTTAAATGTAGTCCTATAAATCAATAAAAATTATTAAGTCCTTATTGTTGTTCTCTACAGGCTTAGAATAACCTGGCATCAGGTAAGTTCTCTTTTGAAGAGTTGGTAGTCCGTTATCATTTAGGATCAATTTATGCCATTCCCTGAACTTGTTATGCTCGTGCTCTCTGAATCTTGAAATTTTATGCTGTCCAGACTCTGAGTGTCTGTTAAATGTAGTTTGCAAGGAATCACTGATTAAATGCTGGATAATTAAAATTAACAATTTATTTAACTATAAGAGATGAAGAAGGGCTAATATTTCTCGATGTAATTGTCAGTAGCAATCAAAGCTCTGTAGTTATCTTGAGTTGCGTACTTTATTGCAACTATCATATCACTCACCTCTTTTAGC
>JAJKFJ010022390.1:0-55085 GCA_027382625.1 Tetmemena sp. SeJ-2015
GGGAAACAAACCTTCGTAAGGACATACAAAACTACCGTTTACCCCTTTCTCACTTTTTGAGCGGGGCTAGCCCAAATTTTATATTTCAGATTATTTAAAAAAAATTTGGGTTTTTAAGTGAAGTCTTTTAAAACCCCCGTTTTTAAATCAAAAATTCCAGTTTTGTTCCCTTTTTATGATTTCCAACAATTGGGATTTTTTTCCCTCCCCGGGGTTCTAGGGAGAGATCTTTGTTTTTTAAAGGGAAACTATTTTAGGGGAAAGATTTGGGCGCCGCAAACTCCCAAAGGGGAAATTTTTTGCCTTATTTTGGCGAAAGTTTGGGGAAATTCAAATAAAATTTAATTGATTTTTCCCACATCCTTAAAATTTTAGAAAATTTTTGGCGATGAAAAACCCAGTTTGCAATTTCCAAAACCTTTCCCATCTCCCAAAAACTTTAAAAAAATGCGGAAAGGTAAAAGTGCCCCCGTTGGGCCACTTTTTTCAACATTTTTTGCCGAGGGGAAAATTTTTGATTTTGGGGAAAACCCGGGCTATTACTACTGATAAGGGTGACTACACCCTTTAACCTTAAAGTAAAAATTGAAACTGAGATAGGATGGATCTTTGTAGTTATTTTTGAGAAATTTTCCCGTTTGACTCGCATGTTTTATAAGATTTAATAAAAAAAATTTAATTTAATACACCAACTTATTTTAAACTTTCTTTTCATCCCCTTATTTTCCATTGGGGGTTTTTGGGATTATGACCCCCCTTTTTATATTCGCTCCAAACACTCAAAATTTTTTTTAACCTTCTGAAGCCCGCGCATTTGACCAAACTTGTGCTTTTCCTTGTCTGCTAACCTTTTGCTCCCTCCCTAAAAACTTTAAAAGGGATTAACTTTCCCAAAGGAGAAAATGTAAAACCTAAAAGCTCTCTTATGTTAATTCTTTTTGTTTGAATAAAAAGAGGTAAAGTAATACTACCCCCCCAAATCGCACCATCTTTGCTTTTAAAGCATATCTCTAAAGACTGTCCAGCCATCCTTATTTTAAGAGCTCCCTGCTCTGGATAGAAAGAATGCCACTTACTCTCTATACAGTATGCACAATTAGCTCCACTGCATCTTTCAAAAGTAACTTCATCTCTGGAGATCCCATTATCTGTATGAGCCTTTACATGCCAGTACCAGTGATTACCTGTTATCACCTTCAGCTTGTTGCAGCCCTCGAAGCAGCAATGCTTGTGGAAGGAACCGCAGGTGCTCACGAAGCTTCCATTGATAACCCTTGACACGACCTGATTCAGATTCGTTGGATTAGCTTGCACTTGCTTTCCTTAATTCTCCAACGCTATTTCTACACCTCTGAATTGAGTCTTGAGGCCCAATTCTGGTTCCTTTATCTAAGGTAGACTACTTGTTATTCTTGACCTTCTTTTTTAGATGCTCAACTCTTCCTCTAACTGTTCCAATTCACGAGTCTGAGATCCCTTGATGTACTGAACGTTTTTCTCTCCACCTCGCTCCCGATCTGCCTTCTTGGATGCCTATGCATTGCTGATAGGACTCTTATAAACTTAGCTCGCAATTGATGGACTTTTGCAGGTCTTGATCTTATTCTAGTTAGCCTATTATGTGGTGCGATTTGGGGTGGTATTAGTTGCCAAGGATCTGCTGAGCAATTCTCCCATTTATCTTCCACCAACTTATTTACAAAGTATCCTTTTCCCATCCCCGTCAAAGCAGCTGCATCTAGGTAAGAGCATAGAGGTGAAACCCATAGAGTTGAAGAAACCATTGCTGGGAGAGGCTTCTTTGACTCCGCAAAACATAGCTAGACATCTATATTTCGCAAATTCTTGCTGCTTAAGATAGAGTTCAAGATCAGCCAAGAAAGTTTTTGCGTAGCCTTTCCTCCTCTAGCTTTCTACTGTGGCCATGTGAAGTATATAGCAGTTGAGGTCCTAGGCCAGCTCTTCAATGTAAAAGGCAGCTGCAAATACCATCATTTTCAAAAAAGGCTTGACCTTGACTATCTTGAAAGTAATGTACCATTTGGACAAGTTAGCCTCGCTCACATTTTCGTATTACCCTTGATCAGTAAAGTACTCATGCATAGTTGTGAACGGTTGGAAGATATCTTGACCTCCCATCCTGTATCCTCATTTTATAAAGAAGTCACTGGGGTCCTTGTTGTGACCTTGGAATTTAGAGCGAGAGATGAAGGAGTTCGATGTTTAAAACTATGCCAACTGAGCTTCGTCTTCTTCTTTCATTTATAATCTTTTAAATTTAATAATAAAGCAGAACTAAGCACTTTGCTAATCTCTAGACGTTGGATTTAGCTTTCTACCACCACCTATACATCAATCGTATTCAACCTATAAAGAACGCTTAAGAGTTTGAATACGATGGCCAAAATGCACAAAATAATTTATATGCTGTTTGCGATTTCAGTTACGTGTTTGCTGGCAATGTTTATGTTATAAATTGATAAGTAGCAGATGGTTTTGAGATAAGTCTGCGCTGTGTTTAGTTTTCCCTCGTTTATTCTGCAATCAACTTTATCGCCATGTTTTTACCTGAGAGGATTAGCTTCTTATTCACAGAGCGAAAGTAATTATTTGCTGCACTCCAGGTAAATATCCTCTGAGAAGAGCTTAAATTCTAAAGTCTAGAGAATATCAGCTTCTTACTTTAGTATTTATTGTTTCGTGTACTTTTAATGTCCAACCTCTTTGAATACTTAGGACAAGAAAATTGGAATTAAATCTTCTAACTTAGAATTTTATAAACTCTTATTTAAAGAGAAATTATCGTATATGGTGAAAAATTGCTTAATTTATCAAACCTATTATTTATGTAGCTTTAACTTATCAATACAAAAATAGAATAATTTATTTCCTATTAAATAGCTTTACTATATTTTATTTAAATTGAGAACTGATCCAAATGCAAGTTAGTCCAACCAAATGCAAATCAATACTTACAAATAAAAAAGGAAAAATAATATATACTTTGCTATGACCTTGTATTAGAACGGAGCGAGTTCATATTAGTTTGAATTTGATTATTGGCTAGCTGATATACATATCTATCCATGAGAGACACAGCCAAGAAAAAAGTAGAATCCTTGCTTTTCTTTAGCATTCGTAATACAATCACAAACCAGTCTATCATTTAAGCGCGAACTTTATAAAAATTTTCTCCAAAGAAAGCGTAAGCCTGATCTAATTAAATTTATTCAGGAAGTGATCTCTAGAATTTTTACGAAAGTCTAGTTATAAACCTATGTAAAAAGTTGTAAAAATATTTTTAAAAAAAACGAACTTAATTATTTTAGCTGCTTAGCTAAAAAATAAATTAAAACTACCATTTTTAGATTAAAAATCCTACATATCATGCATGCTCTTCAAGTTTAGAGCGAGCAGATTTCCGCCGTCTAATAAAAAAATAAACTATCTCTTTTCTTATTAAGTGAGATTTAAGTTAAAATTTAACTTTAGAGACGTTGTTATTCTAGTTTCTTTTGGCAATTTTATTGTCCACTTTCATTTGTCTATTTATTCAAATTTACATTTTAAATTTGAATGCAGCAAAATAAAAATTCGGAATCTCTTAGAGGAGTAGTTTATCTCGCTTGTGCCTTTTTGCAATAAATTCAAAGGATGCAGCTTGAATCTAAAAATGTCCATTGCTCGTATTCCTCTTTTTATGGACGCTAGTTTCTAGATTGGATATGTCTTGGGAACCATTTTGAGAGTGGCGGCTCCTGTGTTAAGGAGTTATTTTTGGGAGGCTGAGATCGAATTAGTTGACCATGTCCAAGTTCATAGGAATGAGGCTCCGTCGCACTTATTTTTCAGCTCCGTTTTTACTAGGTGTGATCTACCTGCGTTCGTTCTTAGTACTTTAAAATTACATAATGAATTTAAGAGGCAGTGGAAATAAGGCTGCTGTGAGAGGTGGGGGATACTTAGCAACTCTGAGGAAGATAGAATTTTAAATTCTTCAGATTATCTGGGAGTTTTATAGGAATCCTTAGCTGAGACCCTCTTGGTCCCAAACTTTGCTAAATTAATGCACATTATAGCAGGAATTTTAATTAAAATCGGTGATTGATTAAAATAATAAATGGGGGGTTGCAACTTCGTGTCAGTTGAAAACTCAGATTCACACCCCGATCTGCAGCTTGTTCGATAGAGAATCAAAAATTAATGTGAGTTTCTTCTTTTATCATCGCCTCAGCTCCCCTCTGCAGAGAGATAAGATGCGCTCAAGGTCCCACTTTCCATATAAGCTTTCTTATTAATATTGTGTCGCTTATAAATCTTGACTGAGCGCTCCCACACAAAAGTTGCAAGGATGAAAAGTTCTTAAAATTTGATGCTGAATCGAATGGTCTAATAATTATTTAAATTGGACACACTTCAACTGTCACTCATTTATTCCATTTTAATTTAATATCTAATTAATTCTCTTTTTTATTAAATTCTCATCTATATAATTATAGCTAACTGAGTTGAAAATACTAAGTGTTTTGAGCCAGACTTGCTCCTATTCCAAATGAACAAAATATAATGATTGGTCGTCGATGTCCTATTCGAAAGATACCCTTTTCTATATGCATCTTTAAAATATCGCCTACAATAGATTAGTAGCAATTTTATATTTATAATCTGACTTAATCTTGATTGAGGAAGGGGGATTGATTTTTAGTAATTGTCAACCCTCTTTGATTAAAAAATAATTATAGGTTGAATATGAATACATGATAGAGGGTAAGCAAAACCTAATCAAGATAGAAAAGAGGAGAAAAGTGATATATATTAAATTTGAGATAGTTTAAAACATTATGTTTTTAAATTTAATGAGGGAGTCAGCTCCAGCTAAAGAACATCTGTAATTGCCATTTTTAACTCCATCAGTATCGTTTTCAGTTTTAGTGTCTGCGCTTTGAGTAGTTGTTTTAATAGGGTGAGGGTAGACTCCTTTTGGATGTTGTAGTCAGAGAGGGTTCTGCTTGTCCTTGTTGAAGATCTTGTTCTGGATGTTGTTCAAAAGTACGCAAGGCAAGCATACTTAGAATTTCCTTAAGCTGTCTGCGAAGATGAGTCTCTGTTGATGGGAGGGATGCCCTCGTTACTCTAGGTGCTTCCTCAGTTCAACCTCAAGTTTAGAGGTTGAGAGTATAGTTGATGTAGTGTGTGTTTAGTTGATGTAGTTGTTGAAGTAGACATTTAATTAAAAAAACCTTAATTTAAAGCGTAAATAATATGAATCACACAAAAGGAAGCAAACTCAATTAAATTTCTAATTTTAAACAATCCACGATCATGTTTTATTTTCACCCATACCTTTTTATAAAAGCTTGTTTGATGATGTCCTCTTTTGATAACTGTGCTCATTTAAGTAAAAAGGGAATTAGCAAGATGGTGTGAGAGGGGATACAAAGTGAGCTGAAAAATTAATAATTAATTATCTATTTCAGACACTCAGTAGCTAATCAATATAAACTTGCTTCTCTCCTTTAAACTTTAATGATGATATTTGATATCACTACTCTCTATATATTCCTTTTAAAACAATCCACTTTCTTATTTTCACAAATTAATTTCAATTTTTTATGACATAGTTAGATTAAGTAAAATAGCTTTGAATTAAATTAAATGTCAATTATAAAATAGAAGGATTCGGGAAGTATTGAGATGTAAAATTAATAAATAAGATTAATTAGTTTTCTCTAAAATTTAAGCTAATTGATTGAGGGCGGCCTATAGCCTTAATTATTGCAATTTCACTACTTTAGTTTATAAAAATAAAATCAAAAGACTAATAATTTAAATGCTTCAATTAATTCAATTTATAATTTACTTCTGCTCTTTATACTTAAGGCTTATTCAATTTTTCATATTGGTTTAATTTAGAACTAAAAAATTTCACATTTATTATGAGACTTACAACAACAAAAATTAATATTTTTTAATAAAAAATTTAAAGAATATTAACTTAAGAAATGAATTAATAGGCCACTCACTGGTTATTTTTGGATTATATAGAACAACAACATTAAAAAACAGATTAAAAATTATTCATTTAGCTCATAAATGAAATTTAATTTTATCAAAACTATTTTTAGATAAAAAAAAAGTTGAGACACTTAAAATTCAAATTAAATTAAACTTAAAGGGAATTTGATTTAACGTTTTCTTAACATTAATGTGAAGATAAAACTTTTAATTGTTTCGCATTTAATATATGAATTATATTTTTTTAAAATGAGATTAATTGAGTGTTAAATATAATTCTCTGCATATTTATAATGCATTTTGCTTTGAATTAGTTGAATTTTATAGTTTTTCATAATAAACTGCTTACCCTTCACATTAAAATGTAAATTAAATAGATTTGCAAGTTTAGCCTCAAAATCTCTTAGATTTAAGGAAACTACTTGTCATCTTCGATGAAGTACTTCAAGTCTTTAAATTTCTCCTAAAATTAAACTACGTTTAATCTAATAGCTCGCTCAAAGCTAAACTTAACAATAAAAAATTAATTCCAAGTAGTATAATTAATTTTAATATAGGTTTTCTGTCATCAAGTTGATCTAGAAGCGAGTTATCGCAATAAATCTATCTTAAATTATTTAAGAAATAGAATTTCACTTTTGAGTTTATTTGATACTAAATATTTTCAGAGCAAGATGAGATATGCTTTAAAATATTTACTTATTTATAGACGATGCTTTTGCCAAGCTGTTCAATTTCGATAGACATTTAATCTAAATTGTGAACAGTGAGGTAGCTTAAGGTTCTAATATATTCTTTGGCAAGCTTTAATTTCTAATCTCTCCTAGCTTGAGCAAATCGGTTTACCAAGCTGACAGATAAACAATAGTAAAAAAATTAAATAAATTTTGAGATGCAGATGGAGCCTAATTTGAATTAGTTTTACTGTTTGAGGGAGGGTCCTAAATATTTTAATTTTATATTAATTATGATTTTTCAGCTTCCTGCATATCTTCTAAACATAAAAATAGAATATAAAGAATTATATTGTCTATATTTGCATATCCACTAATTTTATGAGTGATTTATGGGCTTGTTGGTATATATCGGTAGTGAGCAGTTTGAAGTTAAGTGTCTTGAGTATTTCAACCTCTTGGCACAGAATGTTCTCCCGAGTGAATTTTCCATGCCCTGCGTTTTTTACCACCTCTGCCATGAAAATTGGCACGAGGTCTTCAAGCTTAGAACTAATCCACAGACATGTCAACCCTATCAAGTGGAAGTCTATGTTTAAGTCATTTCCTTTCTGGCAAGATTGGATAACTGCCGTTGCCTTTTTAATTATAAATCTATCCATAATGGAGACCGCCAAGAAAAATGTGGAGTCACAGCTCTTCTCTAATATTTTAAACACTACCACAAACCAATTTATCATCTAAGCTCTTATCGCCTGATAATTAACACACAAATAAAAATCAATCACACTTCAAAATTCTCTTTACTCAAATAATTTGAGCCAAAAACCTCATAACTTTGAGCAAGTGTCAGGTCATTGAATTTTTAACTAGTAGTGATACGGCTTCTGTCCTTTGAAAAACTTTAATTCTTTTGGCAAGCATTTTAAGAATTAGAGGCTGCTTTGGTGAGGATCTAATTTGAGGAGGATTCTAAAGCGAGGAGAGCAATCTAGTCATAACTAAATATAGCCCGATTGGCTTACCCCTATTTATTACACTAGTTACCTCTTGTTTATTAAGTATTCACCAGGGAAGAACCATGACCTCTGTTTCTCGCCTATTAAACAGGACGCAACCTATCATCCTTACAAATAAAATTAGGATTCCTATGTAGAGTAGTCTCTATGATGAGCCACTCTCGAACGAACTGTTGTATTCAGCAAAATTGCTTTTTCTTAGAAGGAAGATTATTTCGCATTTGGATTTTGAATAATAAGAGGAGCAGCTTTCATGTTGACAACTTGATTGGATTTATTTCCCCTTGGAAGGGCGTCTAATGGATGGGGACCACCGTTTTAAGATGAGATGAAATCATATCTCAAAATCTCTTTTTGAAGAAAAACCTAAAGCTCCTGTGAATTGATGGCTCTCTCCTCTTGAAAAGAACTCTTAGAGGAATATTTTCCACATATAAAATTATAAATTATAGAGGCAGTTGAAACCTGACTTGTAGAAGAAACAGGAGATATGGGTCTAGTCTTGGGATAACGAATGACGACGCGCTTTTATTAAAATTTGTCGTTGCTCTTTAAAATAAATATTCTTACTTTAAAAATTCTCTGATTTTCAGGTTTTAAATGTTCTTGGTTAAGTTTGGGGAGGAAAATCTGATCTCTAGGGTCACCCCTTAAATAAGTTATATAAACTTTGAATTATCTCAGTGCAGTAATCAGCTCTTAAAAATAATCTTGAGGAAGATCTCAGCACTTCTTTCTTTGATGATCTCTACAGAAGTTAGCTTTTAATAATAATTATTTAAATGGAAAATTTTTATCCCAATTTTATTAGAAAGTTATTTGATTTTCATTTTAAAATAAGCTAAAAAGATGTTCATCAGCCTGCTATTGTAAAATTTATTAAAAGTTTCAAGTTATATTTTTTAATATAATGAAGTTTTTATTTCTCTAGTGAAAAAAAAAATTTTTTTATAGAAATTCTTTGTGGGAATAAACGAAAAGTAAAATGTTTAAAATGGATTTGAATATATCATTTATTATATGCATAGAATATTAGAAGTGATAGTTGTTAAAGCTTGGTGCTAAATATTATAAAAAAATTTAAAAATTAAAAATTTTTAATGAATAATTTTTCTCTTTGGGGAAGAAAGTGAAGGGGTGGCTGTTGTTATTATTTTCTTGGAAAAATAGTTTTGCTGTTTGAATTGTGATGGGGCGAGTGGAATAATAATTATTTGCTGAAAATTCAATTAAATATTTGCAAAGCTTACCTAATGAATGTCTAATGTGTATTATTTCAATACTTTTGCCTCTCTATTTTATTGTATCTTCTTGCCTTTTAAAGAATCACGCTCATCACTTTAATTTTGGAGAATTTATCTATCAAAGCAATAAGTGGTAATTAAAATACAAAACGAATACAAATAAGTTATAAAGTTTAAATAGCATTTTGTAACAAGAGCAAGCATTAGACAAAATAATCCAGAATGAATAAGTATTACCGAGTACCCAAAAAGAAAGGAAAAATTTAAATTTTTTTAGGAGTTTTTTTTAAATTCAAGTCTTGATGACATTAGAATTACTAAGAACACACCAGTGAGAAACTATGTGCGCTTTGCTATTCAGAAATTCATGAGAGACAATCAGACAACTCTTAACACTCCGAGCTATGGGAGCAGCAGTTAACAAAATGGCTGCCATTGTGGAGATAGTGAGGCACAGAGTAAAAGGGTTGTGGGTGCTTAATGAGATCAGCTCACATGTTATGGAGGATGTGTACGAGCCATTAGAAGAGGGACTCGACACTCTAGTATTCAGGAAACGTGTGGTTCAGTACTAAATGAATCATTTATGCTGAGCTAATGAAGTATGTTTGTTGAAATGACTTTGACGACTGAGAAGCCAGATCTCGATAATGAATTGAAGAAAGGAAAGTTCATAAGTGAGCCAATACCAGAAAACGATTTGATTCCTCTCTAGAAAAAGAAAATTACTGTATAAGTAGAAGGTTAAGAGGATGAAATTAGAGAGGCAGGGCCAGATGAAACTTTTGAAGATTAGTATTTGCTTCCAGGGTATGGCCGATTAAACGCTGAAAGAAGAGAAGAGCTTAGATTTGGATACTAGAGAGGAATAGGAAGAATGAGAGGTGGCTTTAGAGGAGGCAGAGGCGGAAGAGGAGGTTTTAGGGTGGATTTAGAGGTGGGTTTAGAGGGGGTTTCAGAGGAGGTTTCAGAGGAGGTTACAGAGGAGGTTTCAGAGGTGGGCGTGGAGGAAGAGGATAAGAAATTGAGGGACCTCACTTAAGACGAAGAGATTTCGAGGGTCCAAGGGAATAAAGGATAAGATAGGAGTACCAGGAATTCGCCAGAAGAAGAGGAAGAGGCATGCACCTTGATTTAGAATGAACCTATACAATTAATTTAATAAACTCCTTCTAAACCCATTTTAGTATCTTAAAAGCAAATATGAACTGTTTAGTTCGATAGTATCTGATAAATTAAAATAAAATGGGCAACTCTTGCGAAAAAAACGGCACTAATGATAATCTCCAAGAATATTTCAATGAAATTTCATTGTAGAAGAGATGCGTTTCATCCCCAAATTATAGCAATTAGCATTAAGCTTTGGAGTATAGTTGATTTTTATATTTTTAGAGTCCACAGCATAAAACCTTTACCTAAAGGACAGGTTAAAGCATCTATAGGAGTCATAAAATAATATTCAGCCTCCTGAGACTGATATCTATAAGAGAAAAATTAATCAGAGCAGCCCACTTAGCACTAGTAATAACATCAGCCCAGCCACTCAAATGTTTAAATCCAGAGACCCCCTCCTAGTCAAAACTAAATAGGACTTTTCTAAAGGTGCCTTTTTTGTGTAGAAAGAAGCTGTGCCTATGTAGCCAGCTAAATAAACTATCCTCAGTAGTCTTTTGCCTTTCAACCCTACAAGGAATTAAACCCAAAAGAATGAAAGTGGACTCGAACATCAAATGTCAAAAGTGGCTTTGAAACATTCAGAAGATTATAACCATTAAATTAGAGTCAATGAACTTGTCAATAATAATCAACTCAGATCATCTTACCTTAGTAAAAAATAAAAAAATTTATGTTAAAAAATTATTCTTACATTGAATTGCTATAAACATATGCTTTCTTTAATATAAATCTTCATAGCCATCTACTGCGAGCAGTAGTTTATAAACTACTAAAAGGCAAATTAATTTGAAATCCTACAAAAATCCTTTTGAAAGCCAATCCATTCCTGTATCAACAAAAAACTTATTAAAAAATTTAAAGCTCATAATTAACAATATTACTATTCATTCATTTTTAACTTAGAGTCTTAAGGTATGAATCTACCATTGAGGCCTCCCAAATCTCAGAAATAGTAAATAGAGAAAGGCAGCTCTACTAATTTTATATATAAAACTATATGTTTTAAGTAATCAAAGAGAAAAGTACATAATACCTGCCCCAGGTTCTTTCGGTTAGTAGTATCAAAGATCAAACCTAATAACTGTTTACTGTCCTCTGAACTTTGAAGTATTCTAAGTGAGGGTGCACAGCGCCATGACTTTAGAGGAGCTTAAGTAAAGAATAGCCACAAAGTTTTCCACCACTTTAGACAACTACATCAATATTATTTTAAACGTTATTCTTGCAATAGGAGACACAGAATACAAAGGAAGCACTTAAAAAGGATAAAGCGAGGATTAGCTTTATCTTTTCAGCACTTTGGGCATTCAAATTTTAAACTTTGAATTTTTATTAACCTGCATAAACGAGAAGACAGTAATAAAGTTGAGTTTCAAAGAAAATGTTACTGGAATCAAAAGTAGAGATGCTTCTAATAACACAAGAGGTAAATCAAAGAGTGGATATTCATCTAGTGTTGTTGTTACAACCTGCATTAATAATTTTGGAGAAGCCGGACTTTCAACTAATAACTTAGAATTCAGATCCCGAGGAGTCACTTAATACAACCAAGAAGAGACAGAAGTAGCTGTTATAGTAGAGAAAACGAATCCTATATAACAGTTTAATATGATGAATCTGTACTAAAAGTATCAGGAATAGATGAATGATCTAAATTCTGAGCCTATAGAAAACTAGGTATTGCATGGTAGTTTTGGATTTATTGGCCAAAGCAAATGGGATAGCAAAGTAAACAGCAACAGAGGTGATAAGCAGGATTGCAGAATCAGTGAATCATAATCAGCTTTCGAGTAAGATGAAAACTTGCTTGAAACTACTAAGATTAATGTAGTCACTGATCTTATTCCTCTTTATTATTTTATCAGCCTAATAAAGATATATAAAAGTAGCTTAATGTCTCTAATAGGCAGTGTTTTGAATAAAGATCTAACAGATATACTCAAAATATCAAGCTGATGTAGAAATTGAAAGAAAAGGTTAACCAGGATTTGATTAAAATGACCTCTAATATAATTAAAACCATCCCTAATAGTGCTGTCACTTCGAATGAACATAGTCCAGAGGGTGTGAAGTTCGCTCATATTTATAAAACTGATTAGGGCGGGTAGTTCAAATTCTCGAAAGATTCTTTCCTTAATCGACTGTCTTAAGATGTCAGGAAAAATTAAGTCACAACGACAGTTATTATGAGCAACAAAACCTCACAGTTTAATTTTCTTTAAACTTTAGACTAGAGTGTAATTCCAAGAGAGTCTTCTAATATTGTAATAAAGACATGCAATTTACAGTTAAACTCAGCAAATTAATCATTTCAAGTGAGACCAGATCTATTTGGAACAAGATCTTTGAAGGGCTCAGTCAAGAATCTGGATAAAATTTTCAAAACATAATCCATCTTTTAAACCAATGATAAGAATGATAAAATCCTCAAAAAGGATTAATCTATATTGGCAGCTTATCCCCCAGTTAAGATATAAATTAACGACAATGCTCAGCATCACTACTACAAGGGAGGAGGTTGTAGTATACTTCAATAAAAGACATAAGGGTTAACTAATTCAGGTTAATTTAACTCCTAACTGTTGTAATCTGTATCTCAACCTTCTTCGATAAAAAACCTATCTCTTGTTATTTATCTATCTCAAAAGCTGGAAACAATCAACAACTAAAAGTCAAGAATTTTCCAAAATGATGATCCATTCGAAAGAGCTTAGAATATTATGAGATAAGATGTTAATTAATTTCCTTCTCAAAGAAGCTCTGAAGGCTTAATACCAACTCAATAATTTCAAATCTAAAAATAAAAAGGCAGTTTTGGACTTTAAAAGACATTTTAGAGAGATAGCAACCTTAATATTGTTTCAATACATATGAATATCAAAAATATATAATTTATTTACAAACTTAATTAACTTTCTAACAAAGTATTTTTCCTGACTATTTACATTCTTTGTTTAATATGTATTTTAATATTCTTTTTAAGCTTCTATTATACTAAAGTATGCTCTTTGATGCAACTGCAGACTTAGAGTTACAAGAAATGCAATTTTCCAACAAAAAGTTTTTCAAAGCCTCAATAGAGACTTTAAAATCGAAGAAGATAACCTGACTTAGAAGAGCTCCAATTTCTAAAGCTAGTTGAGAAATTTTGAGATATGCACAAAAACTGATAACCTCAAGAGTAACGATGAACTACAAGAAAGTATAGCAAACTAGAATGATCTTAAAAATAATGTAGCTATGAAAAAAATAATTGGATCTGTAGGTGTGCATTACGAGATAAAGCATAACAGAATTTTAACTTTATTATATTATTTATAATGTCAAACTAGAGCAATCAAGCAACAAGAGCTAAAGAATGAATAACATCTAATTTAAAATTGAATATTTTAACAATTTTGCTTTTTATAAACCAAACAAAGCATTCATTTTGAAAATAGAGTTAATAATTTACTATTAAAGTAAAGGAAAATTCTAAAATATCAAAAGACCTTTTGAAGATTAGAAGTAAGAGTTTAATTTTTCTTCTAAGGTTTGGGTATAGGGGGTCTCATCCCTTTCATTAAATAGACTTGGTTGTTTTGTATTCCTTTTATTTAAAATGTTTTCTAGCTTGAGGCTTGAGTAAGCATAAACTATTCTGCAAATTATGATTTCTATTCAGAATTACTTTGACTTCTAAATCGATTATTCTTTTAATTATCTAAAGTTGCTGCATTTATAGTAGGCATTTTAAATTTTCCTAAAAATTAAAGTTAAAAAAACTATGAAAATTCTTATAATAAATTCGAATATAATTTATTTTAAGCAATGAGGACTTTTAAAAAAAAATTAACTTAATGTTTGTCTCAATATTTGGTGAGCTTGCTAAAGTAATAAAAAAGTTCTCTGTCAATATGCGATCCTCACTTAGTGTTTAGTTTTTAGGAGTCTTAAACCTCACTTTCTGGTCATCTCTTTATTTCGTGATTGCATTTTTTAAATCTTTTTTAGGGAAAAGTTTTCCTAGATTATTTCCTGAACTTTAACCTTTACCAGTCTCTAGTTGCTATGACGTTGTAAAAAGGAATTCTTTTAGTTTATCCTTCTAACTGAAAGAGGGTTATTTCTCATCTAAGCTCATACTCAAATTTTTATCTGCATATAGCCCTAACTGCAACTATTAATTTGAACTCAATCCCTGATTAGCGGATTATTAATTTTATTCATAGTAACGTTTCTCATCTTCAATGTTTTGTTCTCCCTTCAAAAGCACACTTTTTAATAGTCCCTCGGATATAGTAACAGTATGCCTTTTATCTTTACAGACCCTCTACAGTTGAAAGAATTAGTCCCCTTCAATAATTAAATAATTCATTGAAATCTCCTAATTCTCTCTTCAGTTATATTTATAATGTGCATGTTGTAAGAGTGGTTTGAAGTCGGCATGCTTATCTCTATACTTATTTTCATTATACCTTCAGTCTCAGGCCTTCTCGAATTTTATGAATTCTGCTGGCTCTTATTTTATCTCCTCCTACTCAAGTGGAAAGGGCGAGAACTCAACTTAATCTAAATAGTCTTCATACATTCTTTGCCATACAAATCCAGGCCGAAGTTTTAAGAATTTTACAAATGGCTTCTTATTGGATTAAATTGCTGTGCTTTAAATTGAAGAACGCTCTTTCAGAAAAGGACTTAAGTATTTCTCAAAAAGCATCCCTTTTTAGTTCGCTATTTCTTGCTTAAAATTAAAATATGCTGCTACCTCCATACACTAATCTCAGGCTCTCTCTGAGTGGTGCGGTAATCCTGAATCTACTCTGTTTGGTTGAGAGTTTAGGTATCTCTGGATATCCTAATTTATTGAGGCACTCGCACTTTATTCTAATAATTAGGCTTTAAAAAAATTGTGTATTATTTACTATGATCTTGCTTAAGTTCTTTATGCTGAACTTTGGTTGTTATTCAATTTCATTTAAGCTAGACTTGAACCCTTTTTGCCCACTTATAGGAGATCCCCTGTTCCTGGAGCCACTTTCTCTCGACAGATCAACTCTTATGGTAGAATCTCTGCCTTTAAGTTGCTTTAGGATAATGAGAGGATTTCTTTTTTCTAATAAGTTTCCTTACTGATCGAAGGTATATTTCTCTGAGTCTAGCTTTTTTTATAAATTCTTGAACTTGATCTCTTGTTAGGAGTTAAAATCTTTGAGTTGCTTTTCCACTCTGGCTTTGATTGTAATTCTTTTGTCAAAATCTTTCCTTACTTTCTCTACTACTTCATTATAGATTAAATGAATGAATGCTATTTATCATTTATGTATCATCCTCTTCTATTGAATGATTTAGCTTTTGCTCTTTGAATCTGTCTCTGGGAGATGGTTCGAGTGACTATGGCTTAGAGAGGAAAATAGCGCTCTTGGAGTCTCTGAATAATCGAGGGGACTAACTCGAGGACAAATTAAAAATACTTGCTAGCAAATAAATTGTGAGCCTTGAGCTTGAGTTTGTTATTGACACTCAGATTAACTTATTTGGAGTTAAATTTCAAGAACAGTTAGTTGCTCTGGATTGTCCTTTTAACTATCTGCTAAGAAACACAGCAGTCTATTTTAACCCTGGGAGGTTCATCATAATCATCATCCAGATTAAATCTCTCTTGTCTCTTTGAGTCTCCCTCTGGTCTCTATAGTTTTATTTATAAAATCCATAGTCTTACCTTTTCTATGAGAATTAAAGTCTACTCTAATACTTTCAAAATGGCATACATATCAATATTTATAATTATAAGTTTAGTAAATAGTGATTTATACATGTCCTTATTTTTTGAGGAGAATTATTCTAGATGAGACTTCAGAAAAGCTTTGTCAATGATAGAGTGCACGATATTTTCAGCCACATATAATCCATCATCCTTGCTGAAGGGATCAACATATGGAAATGAGCTTTAAAAATGCGGAGTGGAAACATGATTTTGATCAGAGAATTTTATTCTTTAATTTTCAAAAATGTTTGCACTCTAGAATGCATCTTTTTAACTATTATGAAAGTTTGCACTACGTTTCATCGTTATTGATTCTTATAATTTGCAGAATAAGTTTGTCACTCTTTATTTCATAATGCAATAGGATAATGAGATTTGTTTTCAAAATTAAAGAATAATTAATTAATTCTGTTTAAAATGTCAGCAATTGAGAAACAAACCAAATCAAGAGTCTAGGATTAGCTTGGAGACCCCGCACTTGTCTCTATATAATCTCAGGTTGATTCCGCTTTCATAGACCCAGCTTTGATGGATGAAGCTATAGTCACAACGCCTCAACAATTCAGCTAAAATTTAGAATACAGTCCTGATGATGATTCAATTGTTATGACTTCGGAGGGCAAGACTACTCTTGAGCATTCTTTCACCTATTGGATCTTCTAAAGGTCAACTACTTAGAGTAACAATTATAATCTTAATTGGGAAAGCATGATTAAACCTATAGCCAAGTTTAACACTGTAAGCACTTTACTTTCGAAAAAAGAAGGATTTTCTATATAACTATAATCTGAATAAAATATAGGCTGAAGACTTCTGGGAAGTTTACCAATTTTTGAAAAGACCCAACCAGCTTCAGAACGGCACTACGATTCACTTGGTAAGTCTAGTGACTCTTAAGGAATTATTTAGTTTGTGGATGATGTGAAGCCTATGTGGGAAGATGATGCAAATAAAGATGGAGGCAGATGGGTCATCCGTGTTAACAAAGGATTTTCAAACAAGCTATGGGAAGACTTATAAGAAAATATATCATAATTATAAATGCTTGCTTTATAACTCTTGCATTTATTGGAGAGCAATTTGAAAAGGAAAATGAAATTCATGGCATCGTGATTATCGCTAAGCCTCAAGGTGATACTATAGCAGTCTGGAACAAGAACTCTCGAGATTAATTAACCATTGATTCCATCAAGGCAGATTTGATTAGACTACTCAGCTTGCCCGAAGATGTTAAAATGGATTACGAGCAATTTCATCCAGACCCAAGCGCTAGCTAGGCTAAGTCATCCTAAGCCCAAGGCAGCAATTGGGCTCAGAATTATTTAACTTATTAAGGAACGAACTAAAGGAGAGAGGAAAGAAAAGGACCCTCAGGATAAAACTAACAACCATATCAGCAAAGAGATCTACAGAGATATTAGCCCAGGCCCTCCAACTAAGGACCTGGAGGACCCTAAAATAGTTAAAACTATCAGGGTGGAAATGCAACCGGCACTCTCTAGCAAAGCAGGCATCAACCAAGAGAGGACGGTAGGCAATATCAAAAGAAATGATTTGTATATTTTATATTAAATCTGCAAATCATCATATTTCTATAGAGATTGGCCTCTTTTATTGTTAATGATTAGAAATCTCCTAATCTTCCTTTTCTCTTAGATTCTATAAAAGACTGCATGTTTTAAAGAGAAATTTAGGCTTAATGCTCATTTCTAAGGTATAACTCATTTGCCCTTCATTCTTCCAAATTTGAAGACACATTTTACTCTTGTTGTATCTTCTCCTACTCAAACGAGAATAAGCAATTTCAACTGAGGGCCAGTCACAACTCTCTGCTCCAGATTATTGTAGAATACAACTCCTGAATTTAATAATAAATTAAGAATAGTATTTCAAGTTTGAAGAACTTCCTCTATGGCTCCAAGCTCGACACAATTACTGTACTTTCAATTTAAGTGCTCTAGAAATGACTTGAGTATTTAAAAAAGCCTCCCTCTGGTCTAAGCCATCTCTTGCTTAATAAAATTAATCAAAATGACTTTAAATTTTAAATTATGCTGTGTTATATGAGTGGTGTGGTTTATTTGTATTAATTATAATTTGTAATTCTGGATGTGGCATGAATTGTTGAGGCAATTGTGCTTTAGTTGAATTTGGCCTCATAATTGTTAAACCTTTGTCTTCTGAGAAGCTTTAAGTTCTTATGCAAATTTATTCACAAGATAAGTTTAATTAAATAATTTTATAATTTAATTACCTATAATATATTCTTTTTGTAATTAGTACTCAACTCTTTTGCATTTATCTTTCATATCAAAATATATAAATATAAAGAAGAAATTGTATTTTGTAATGTATTAGTAAATTCATTCAAAAAGTAACTATTCAAAGTTTAGCTTGGATATGGGTTGAAGCTGTTTCTAGAATGAGCTTCTGTCTGATTAGTAATTCTATTCCTTCCTATACCAGATTGATAAAATTGGAGTTGTTATCCGGAGTTGCTTGCTTTATTTGTAACAGCTTTACAATTAAATCCCACATAAATTAAAACTAAAGTTATAGAATGTCGAAATTATTAAGTTAAAATAATTCCAACATTGTAATATAAAATCAAATTAATAACTTATTTCAAAAAATTCATAGCAATTAATATAATTTTTAAAGAATAAATATGACTATGTATTTGAGAATCTCACAAATTTTAAACATTTTAGCTTGAATTTATTTATTTTATTTGAGACTAAATGTTTGAGTCAGTGACTTTCATTCTTGGAAGCATGGAGTGGAAGAAGGATTCTACGTACTTGAACTAGCACTTTAAAACATAATCTTTGAGTAGATGGTTGGTAGGACTTTGAAGAATTCATCGAAGTAGGGTTCAACGATGTCCAGCTACTTCCAGGAGTAAAATCCTGACATCCTTGCCCCTCTTTTGTAAATAGACTCCTAGGAATCTACGTCAGTTATAATTTCCCAAGTTTTTCTTTTAGCCTCTGCATCTGGAAGCAACGCTTCACATGCTGCTCTCATTTAAAAATATTAGTTCCTAAATATATGCTATGAGGACTTCATTTTTTATGTTCATCATGAATAAACTTAGCAATTCATTAATTTTTAGTCGTTGAAAGAAATGCTTTATATAAATTACAGAATTTAAACAAAAGAGCTAAAATAATAAACTGCTTATAATTTAATTTATAAATTCTCAAGTTTTCTGAAAGATCAGATTTGTCTTCTCCAAGAGTTTTAGAGAGGAGGTCATTCTTGAATTCAACAGTGAATGAAGAATCTGCAAACACTATCTTCACGATTGATTGCTTATGCTTTTGAGATAGCTTGAAGAGTTCTTCTCCCTCCTGGCTTTTAATAGCTCCACTCTCATGCCACTGGAGTGCAATTTGGATGTGGTCTTTGTCAAAAATGAATCCAAATAAGTTATCCACAAGTGGCACTCTCAAGCTAGGTTCAAGATCAGATCTTTGCAGTATCTTGAAGAGCGTCTCAAACATAGTCTTCTTCTTTTATGCAACTTCGTTTGCGGGGATATAAGTATTTATCAAAGCCTGCAGATTCATAAGAGCTACTGCAATAATTTGCTCGACAGTTTCATGCTCTAGCTGGCTCACTACAAAGTCAAAGTACTAGAGAGAGGAAATCTTTTGATCTTGGACAAGAATCCACAAAGTCCTCCAAATCTGGCCTCTAGTCACTGCATCTTGCACTCTCTATCAACTATTTACTTATATAATGGCTTACATTTAAAGAAGAGACAATATTCTAGAGTGATCTTTCATCAAATCTGATCTTGGCATAAGCGTGGTCATTATGGTTTACATTTACCAAAGTTACCTTTCCATGGAAGTTTATTTCAATCTCATTTAGCTCATTTTAGTCACTATTCCTTAAATTCAAATTACTTTAAGATCAATTTAACACTCTAAATTATAATAAAAATTTTCCTTAATAAATTGTCCTTTATATTTTTAACTAATAATATTGGTTATCTTGTTAAATAACTACCTACAATTATCCAAATTTTTGATTTATTCAAAAATTATTCCATGAATTAATAATGATAACATCCTTGATGGCGTGAGGGACAAAATTTTCATCGTACAAAGCAACATCAATTTTTTGTAGTCTGAGTCTATTTTTACCTCTCAAGTCGTTAGTTTGTTTCACTTAAAGCTTTGAAATGGAAATAATATTTATAAATGGATCCATCTTCATTGTAAGTCACAATTGGTTCTAAAATGTTAACGCCACTTTGGTTTAGCCAAGTGTTGCACCATTCGTTGAAATTGAAGTCTTCTCCCAAAGCTTTTTATCCGATCTCATCATATGCCTCTTTCAAAGAGCCAACGAAGTCAGAAAGCTCTGTGTTTTACCATTATAGATACAGGTTTTTTAAGACAAGGAAATTAAAACATCAATATTAAGGTACCATTTTAGTATTGTTATAATGATGAAAAGCAAAAGGAAACACAGAATATTTTTTGGTAATGGTCTAATAAACTTAACCTTATTTAATGATTTATTTTAATCCTTATTGAACTTCACAACAAATATTCTTTTTTTTAATTGGCAAAAACTTTTTAAATTCTGTCTGTAGTACTTTTCGAAATATTTGTGAAGTCCAAGCTTAATAACTTCGTGACCAAGCAGATTATGAACTTATAATATAAATGACTTATTTAAGGAAGGAGGCTCCTTTTCCATAAGAGATACCATCGAATAGTGCCTCAGCTTCTCCAGTGTCCTTAATCTGGCAGCAAATGGGATGAGTTGTAGAAAGTTAATCTTCATTGATACCCCAGAACTTGTATTGGAGGAAGGTCACCCATGTAGTCTTGAAATATTCAAGTTCAGGAGCTGTTGACTGGCACAAATATGACATGAAAGTTGCAAAGCTCTCATTTAGCCAGAGGTCGTTCCACCACTTCATTGTTACCAAATTGCCAAACCACATGTGAGCCAGCTCATGAAGGTTGGTATTTGAGAATCTTAGTCTTTTAGCAAGAGAAGGGGTCTCTCCTCTGTATAAGTACAGTTCATTGTAAGTGACGCATCCCACATTTTCCATTGCTCCAAAGTTATGCTCAGGCACAAAGATCTAGTCGTACTTTCTGAAAGGATAGGGCTTCCCAAATAACTCCTTGTAGTAGGTCATACCTGCTTGAGTCACTAGGAACATTTCATCGAATTTACAGTCATTGAAAATGGAAGCTCTCGCATAGATTCTCATATTTGGGAATCCTTCCTTTGCGCACTCTGCGTATTTATAGGTACCAGCACATATAGCATACAAGTAATAAATAAATTAGTAGGATGAGATCTTAAAGGTCTCTGGGAAGGAGAGCACTTTTAATTAAAAATGGAATTGAATGTCTTTTAGCTATCCAGTTGCAGAGAGATCGATCTAAAACAGGTCAGCTGCTTGCTTCAGATCTGAAGATTCTTTTTCTATTTCCTTTTATGAATTTAATATTTTCATAATTTATATGTGAATTACTGTCTTCATTTGCGACGACTGACCATTCAGCAGGCACTGTAGTGGTGAGATGAAGTTTTGCTTTCAAGTCTGGCTGTTCAAATACTGGGAATACATAGTGGCAATAATCAGCCTCAAATTGAGTGTATATGTATTGTTACTATATTTAGGTTTAGAAGCATATTTCAAGTTACATTATCCTATATTTATGCAAATTTTAAAGGTTTATTAAAATATTTTATAAATTATATAATTTTAAATGAATATTTCCTATGCATCGTAAAATGTGTGCATGCCACAACCGTCTTTTCTATATTTTCCAAGGAAGCTCATCTCAACCTAAAAAACTTGGTTAATTAACGAATTCTTTGAAATATGTTGTACCTTATTCTCCTATTCATTAAAAAAATCCTATAATTTAATTTCAAGAGAGAGTAGCTGAGTGGGGAAGAACACTTTATGATCTCTGAAGCAATTTGCATCTTCTACAGTCTGGCCGTTAACTTTTAGATTGGCGATGCTTATTCCTCTGAAGTCAAGGAACAATCTTGCGGATTGAGGAAGAATCTTCAATGAGAAGCAAACTTAAAAATATGTAGTTTGTGTCTTTTTAATGTTAAAGTGAAAGATTAAATTAAAAGCTAATGGATATTTAGCTTATATAAAACTGTGTAATTTCCGAAGAATTTCTCTCCTGTAAATCATATTGATATATTTTTAAATAATTATCTAATAAATCATTGAATAATTATTTCAAGTATAAAATAAAATATATTTATTTGATAACTCATTCATATTGTAAGCAGAATCTTAAATACCTTTGACCAAAGCAATATTGACTTCATATTTAGACACATCTTGTATGTGCTGCTTTCTGAAAATTGCATCAGCTTCAGTTACATAGATTTTATAAATAATTAATTGAGATGTTTTTCTCAAATGTAGAGTCGGTGTATATTCTAGAAGATGATTCCATATCTTTTTAACTTGTTTTGTTAATTTAAAACTGATTTAATTTCTAAAGATATCATCAGAAGAGTTGCATATTTCCTTCATATATCTGTAGATTAAATTCCAATATTAAAGATTTAATAAAAACCAAATACAATAATTTATAAATTATGACTTGTATTCCATTATTTGATAATTAATTTAAGTTTAGAAAATTTTGAATGGCCAAGTATTACTACTTGATTTTAATTAACTTTTACTGATTTTAATTGAAATTAATTTATTTCTTGCTAGTTCTTATTTAAGTCATTATAAATATTTCTAAATTGTGCTTTTCAAAAAAGTTTTTTTGTGAAATATATCTGAGAAAAAGAGTGAGATTTAAATTTATGATTTGTAATTTGCAAATTATAATTTAAAATAATGAACTAATCTGCAAGACCAAATCAGGCGGTGCAAGAAGACCATCACAGGAAATCTTAACCCTCAAACAACTTGGTTAGGGCACTCTTTGCTCTGTTAACTCTTGGGTACTTGGCTCTCGAAGGCTTTCACCTGGTTTACAACATTAAAGTCATAGATCAAAAGAGATATGAAAATTTATATGACCAGGACAAACTTCCCAAATATGCAACCTACCTTATTCTAATTTAAAATATTATATTTACAAAATACAAATCAAACTAATAAGATATGATTAAATTTTATAGAGATCTTAACTTTAAAATGAGGATAAACTATTTTTAATTCTGTCTCTGATCCCCTCCTTGATTGTGGCTATCTACGGTTTGACCACCACTATGTTCAAAGATTAAGAGAAAATTCTGAAGAAAGCAGGCTTCTTCAGAATAGTTTCCCATCTATACACTGGCCTTATCCTGTGGGGAGTGTACAAGATATGGTATGACTGGCAGTTTGAGCACCATCACAACTGGAGAATGATGAGCTACATGTTTTACCTTGACTTCGCAATTCAGTGGGGGCCTGCCTTTATCTACTCCCAGATCTTCAGGTTTTACGCCGTTCCTCCCAAGGCTCTCTCCTCCAAGTCAAAGAGCGATTGATAATCATGATGCAGTTAATTTTCAAATTAAGCAGAAGCAATGTCCAAGTATATTCTAGAACTTTATATTCACTTTCTTATTATCCTCTCTCTCATTAATTATGCAATTAAATTATCATCAAGTTTAGATCAATTCCTAAATTTAAACACTGAAAGAATTTTCTTAAAGCAAATATTGATGTATGTTTATTATATGATTTTTTTTCTCTTTCTAATATAAACATATTCAGATTAAAAGAACTATCAATGCTTTATTACTTTAATTGAATGAGTTATGTTTTTGTGTGATATTGAGTAGATATAAAGAATATATTTGGTAAACATAATAATCAGTAATGGATATTTTCAAGAAGAGCCTTGAGCTTCCTGATATAAATCAAACTTTTAAAAAGCTTCACGAGCTCAAGCAAATTGTAAAATTTAATCTCACTTCATAATTCCATAGAGTCCTTTTTTAAATGAAATAAACAAGCAGCTTGATTATTATATTTTTAATTCGTTTGAGATAATTTAATTGATGAAGTGGAAAGATTAGCAGAGATAAAAGTAAAAAAGAGCATGCACTCAAGAAATAAGACCTATGAATATGGATGGTCTCCTCATGCGAGCATCTTACAGAGCTCTTTTATTTCTTCTGCAAACACTCCTCATCCGCTCTCAATTAATATGCGAACGAGTTAAGATCCCAACTAAATTGGCAATCTTCAAAGAAACTTTAATTCCTTCAAGACATCCCCAAGGCTTTTGGGTAAGAGCTTCACTAATATATTCATTCCATATTTAGTGAATACTTAGCATCAATCTATTATGCCAGTTAAAGTGGATCATAGTTTAGACACCAAACCTACAGATGATTAGAGCATAGTAAGAAAATATTCTCATCAAATTTCATTATCAACTCAAAATATTCGATTGCACTTTCTTAATAAATTCACTAGCTCAAAAGAGTTTCAGCTGTAGATCAACCAGGAGCTTTATACAAAACTATTCTTGAAAAACTAGGCACTTCGAGAAACCAAAGAAACTCAAATGCGACTACTTTTTAATCCCTTCCGACAGTTAAAACCTCAAAAAGAAATTTAAATCTGAGCATGGCAGATAAGGAGATTCCACTTCCAACACTCACCAATTTATCTTCACTATCTCTCACTAAGAGTCCTGAGTCTTTAAAGAACACTGTCAAAAAACAAAATATTCACTTCTAGAGGATTCTTGAAAGCAAGAACCTCAACAGAGAAGCTTTTCAGTTGCTAGAGAGGTGAAAAACAGTGCTCTACCAGTAAAAGAAAGAGAGCTTCATGGAGATAATCAAGGTTAACCAGACTTAGCTTGAACAAGTCCCAGATACTATTGCCAATCCACAAATAAAAGAGAAATTCATCAAAGTAAGGAAGAATATAGAAAAATAAATGGTATACCTTCTTTTTAATTTTATTTGATATGATGAGTAGGATAATTAGCAACAAGATTTATGATAAAACTCTTTCAGAGTGGAAACTACCAAAGCTCAAAAGACAAGTTAGTCTCAAGAAAGGAGAGCTTAGTCCAGATAGGAGTACAGAAAGGAGAGAGAGCGGTGAAAATATTGAGTCACCTCAGCTCAAAATCAATCCAATAAGTATTTAAGCGAGTTGAAAGTCATCAATATTTTGCTTTTGAAGCTTAACTAATTTACTCAAAGTTGAATTTATGTGATTTCTGTCAGTATACAAAATTCAGGAATAAAGAGAGAAGTGAAGCTGATAATATACCCATATCATTTGCTGCCGTGCATATTGTCAGTGCAAGTTTAATAAATACATTTTAAATAGTTCTTTCTGATTTTCTTAAAGTCTATCAGTTTTCATAATCAAGTACATCACATTGACGTAGGAAGCGCCTCCCATTAAGCCAACCCAAACCATCACAACACAAAGAAATATTATCAAACTTTCCTAATCAACTTCAGTTGCATTCTTAAGCTGCAGGGATAGCAAGAGCATTATTATAAAATTTACCAATTATAAGCCAGTCATCAAACCCACTCTAGTTATTTGCAGTAATCCAAGACTACTTCTCGAAATGAACACACCTATTTGGTAGCAAAATGCAAAAATGGCAAAGGAATTTTAGATCATGTAGGGTATGCCATCAGAAGGTAATACTTTAGAATCATCCATAATTTATTCTTTTAGGTAAGAGTTTTACAGGCTTTTAGATATTTTGTCACAGAAGATTAAAAATTGAAAATAATTTTTTAAATAAATTAAAGCTAGTGAGGATAGTGTATTCAAGAAAGTAAACAAGCATTAGATTAATGATAAACCATCCTGCTTTGTCAACTATTAACTTAAATTCTTGTGAGTTTAATGTCTAATTTTCCTGAGTTGAATCAAGCTCTTAACTATTAGTTTAACTCCTTAGCAAGGGAAGTTTGATTCCTGATTAAAAATCTTGTTCCTCTTGTCTTCTCTTCTCGCTCAACTTTTCTTATTTTTACAAGGAATGGATCTTATAGAAACTAAGATAGTAAATTACAGCTGCAGGGGCTATCAATAGGAATATAGTTGCATTTTCTAATTCAAGTAGTTTCATAATGAAAATATTATTTTTATGGCTAACTTTAAATCATGAGAAGAATAAATCCACTGCCGAAAATTCCAGCAAAACCCGTGCCTGAGCTAAAGAATCCGACCAATTTCTTATTTGAGAGCTCACTGCAAAAGCCTAGTAAGGTACTTTCACCCAAGGCACTCACCGTACCCAAAAGCACTGAGGATATAAGAGCAAGATTAAAAGCAAACAAGTAAGAGTCGAAGTAACATGCTACTGATATAATCGACAAACCCCAAAAACATCAACAACGAATTCCATCCTATTTTCATTTATAATAAATCTCTATCTTATAACTTCGGTAATACTTAATTAATCCTATCCTAGTCTTGTGGCAAATATTTACAAAATATCGAGCATTTATAATTCTGGTAAGAGCGCTAAACAGAATTAGGGACCTATAAGAAAGGTTTAAGGTTGAATATATTACAGTTGAAACATTGGCATCAGCTTATCCTGATTGAAAGTTGACGCTAGTTATGATGAAGCTGTCCCTACCATAACATATCCCGTGTTTTATATGTATATATATTTAAGATAGAAAGTATTAATTGTGTTGTTAATTAGTCCTATCAAGAATAAAGATATCTGGAAAGTTAGAGATCTTTTATCTTTCATTGCTTTCTTATTTGAATTTATAAATTATTAAATCTCGAGATTTTGTTTATTGAGAAGCTGATATTCATTTTAATTTAGTTGTATTTTTAACGAAATAAAGGTAGTTCAATGCTGATGGTGTTGGTTTGGATTATACTGAGAATAAGGATGATGACCTTCAGTATTAAAATCTTTGCTCTGTAAGTCTTCGTTGAATTGGAACCTTCCATCCCAGTGGAAGTGAGGCTCGACGTCCATGTTGTCTTGTATCTGGATTCTGCTAATCCCCATTGTAAAAACTCACATGGTATATATATATTCTACTAAAATTGCATGAAGGTGGTGTGTTGTATCCTCATCGTTTTAATGGTACTTAGTTAGATATAAATAATTGTAAGATCAGCACTAACTTGCTTTACTTTCTCTGGCCCAAAAAGTAAATGGACATGCTTTGTTCATCCCCAGTGCTGCTATAGGTAGCGTTGAATAAAATCTTGTCCCCTCTTCTTAGCTCCTCCAGCACCTTCTTTACTTCTCTCAAAACTTGCTTAATCGAAAGCCAGAATTACATCTGGTTCACGATCGTTAAAACCTTCCTCCATAGGGTGGGAATCACGAGGGTCCATCTGCACTAAAATTGTTGCAAAGTGAAGTGAATTATGCTCATTAGCGTCCACTCTCATAACATGACCAGTCCATTATATGATTCATATTAATAATAACTAACTGAATAGTAATGTACATTTATAAAGATATTTGAATATGTGCTTTTGGCGATATCTTTTAAGGAAATTTTCTCTTGCCTTATCAGGCATATTATGCTTTCCACAGTCCACGAGGAAATCTCTCCATGTCACGTTGTCTAGTTTGAACGTCCTAAAAGCTCTGTCCTCATCCAGGTAGTATGCAGAGAATACAAAATAGGCAAATGCGGATAGGGAAATGAAAACTAATGCTTTAACCAAAGTCCTTCTTTTTATAATAAGTCCAAATTTTCCTATTTAAAGAGAAAGAATCTATAGAAATTCAAGATATGACAAATATTACGTGGTCTTCCAAAGAGCTAAATAATGACTTCTCTTTCACTGCATTAAGACATTTTGCGCATCGATGAATTTGCTATCTCATTATTCCAAATGAGAAAGGAACAAGAAGCAGGCCGAACCATCCCAAAAGAAGGATGAACAGCAATGAAAGAATAAAGGAAAGTATGCTATTTCTTTCTTCAATTATTGAAGCTCCTTTGTATTCGCAGAACTGACACTTAATCTATTTCGCTCTACATATTTATAAACTTATACTTCACTTACAGTCCTAACTAAAGTCTGAAAAGCTTTGCCTCAGCTTTTTGGATTTCATCAATTATAATTTCCGCCTCTTCTATGAGCTAGTCCATTTGATCTTTGCTGAGCACTTGATTTTGTAAATTTTTTGCCTTGACCTCTATGTCATCAATACTATTGAGATTCTAAAAGATTGAGTTAAAATGATTTTACCTCAAGGCCAGCTATTTGATGCAAAATTTCCATATCAATCTACTATTCATCTTCATTTATATCATCGCTGTCATCTTCTATTTCAAATTGCCTTCTAAGTTATTTTGCCTCCTCTTGGGTTAAAATATCGCTGTACATCTCTCCATACATCTTCTCCATCTTATCATAAACATACTCAGCTAACTAAACTCTGAGAAATTCTTATACAGTTCAAACCAATATTTTAATCTACGTTTATTGCTATTCCTTTTCTCTCAGAAACTCTATTTCCTCATCCTCCTAGAATCTTCTTTTCTTTTATCTTGGTCTTGCTTTATTCTGGCCTCCCGACTTTGTTCCCTTTTTAGATTTTGGTATTTGATTCTCTTATCTTCTAAAGTTTAAGTTAATGGCCACATTTAATTTTGATGGTGTTGGTACTTATCCTTCCATTACTTAATCTAAATATCAATTCAAAAAATATACAAATTAATTGTAACTAATTAAACTCAATTATAAGGAAGCTATATGTATTTAAATTTACCTATATTATACAAATAGTGATAAAATTAGAAAGTAAATATACTTAAAATTTCAAAAATCATGATGATTATTGAGAGATCCCTATGATTAGTTATTTTACCCTTACGAAATTATATCCTCGGTGGCCACGGTTATCAAATTAACAGGTTTATCAGATGAAGTTAATATACTCTACTTCACTTCATTTATTTCTTAATCCTCCTCCCTCTTTCTAAGGGGAGAACTCTCAACTAAATTTATTCCCTCAAATGTTTACTTAAACTTAATTTAAATTTAAATGTCCTTCTCCTCTGATTTTAGATGCTTTATATCTTTTCGTTGGTTTAGGAATTCGTTTTCTTCTAGAATATTTTATGATTCTCCTTAATCATCAACTGTAGCAGATCAGTCAGCATTCTCCAGAGAATCATATCATGAGACTGATGCTCCCCAGGCCGGAAGAGTATGTCCGCAAATATAGTTGATATAGTTTTAATTGAAAGCTTATTTTTATCCGAATGTTAAGAGAACAAGTAAAAGAAGTGCAGAGTGAATTTCCAAGTACTCTAATAAACTGGATGCATCTTCTCTATTTCCTACTAAAGTTTTTCTTAACAGAAATAATAAATTATCGTTATCTAATATTTTCTATGATATCTTGTGTGCTCAACTGGTTGAGAGATTAACTCAAAGCTTTGAAGTTTTTAAATGATCGATGTGTACAGAGAGGCTCCTCCATGTATTTTAAAATGCTCTTAAAATAGCATCCAATGATTCTAGGATCGGTGACTTTCTAAATTCTCGTGTAATCACCCAGGGATATATATTGCTCAAGGCCATCTAACTATTTTAGATTTTTGAGATCTAGTTTACTGAAAAGATCTCTCGTTTAAAATCTCCTCTCGTCCGCATCGAAGTAGTTGTAAATATGGATGAATATTACTGGTAGGTTTGAATCTATCCTGTCTATTTTAACCTCTTCCTAGTATTGAAGTTTCATCTAAGCATCTGAAAATCCCTATTTAGACTCTTCAATAATCCCATTTTGTGAAATGATATTTTATCCACCTTTATCTGTGCAAATGAATCTGAAAAAACTTTTCAAGTTCTTGCCTATGATATCGTGAGTCATTGCATCTCTAAACCCTTATGAATTTAAAGAGGAGTCATCTCCAGTTGACTAGCTAGCTCCAGATTCTTGAGACTATGCAAACTTTTTAGTAAACTCTGGCTCTTCATTTTACATATCGTCATTTGAAGGTTGAATTATGGAAAGAGCCAGATCATACAGTTCAGATTTCTCATTCTTGTTAGACTTCAACTCTGAAGCTAAAATAGAAGAGATAGCAGATGGGAGTTGCTTCAGGAAGCGCATGTAGATAGTTTGATCACGATCATTCTATTTTAAGTACTCCACAAAATCTGAAATCCTAACTATTGCAATAACTATGTTAACTTACAATTTATTTTAGTGAATCATTTTATTAAATTCAATAAATTATCAATCCGAAATATTTATCAAATTTTCTTGTTTAAAATCTTTAACTTTAGCCTGAATAAAAATAAAATTTTGAGAATTATAAATTTAAGTGATAATAATTATATTTCTGATGATTCTTACCTTTTGTATTTGAAGATTATATCAAATAGTGCCTTCTCGCTTTTCTCAATACACTTAGCAGCAATAAGCATCCTGGACTTTAGATACTTTGTTGGCTAAACCACATGAACACTTAATAATTTTTTCTTTTAGGTTTCATTTAGAGTCAGATACAAATTCTTGAAGGTATACAGAGCTCCTTTTTGAAAAGCGCCTAAGCCTGAATGAACATAAACAAGTGAAAAGCAATTTCTATCAAATATCATTACGAAGCTTAAAATTTACTTCTCTGCAATGGTTAATGCAAGATTTCTGAAACAAGTCACTACTTTTATTTTTTCTTTAGATTCTTGGATTCTGCTGTATCCCGTTCCATACACAATCAAATAATATAACCCATCTTTATTAGCGCCTATAAGAAATAAATTCATACTTTGATTCAACTTACCAAGATAAAAATAACAATTGAAGATACTTTTTATTAAGATTAGTGGCGATTCCCTTGTCAACTAGATATCTGTAACTGGATACAAATTCATCCGCTTGCAAGGAAGATTAAAGCTAAAAATCTAGTAAATTGCTGTCACTCATATTTTTGTAAACTCTTCGAGTATTTTCTGCTGAAAATTGCTTGAACACACTTGAGCTCACACTTTTATTACTTCCATCCTCACTCGAAATTTAACTTGTTTCTCTTATTGCCTTTTCTGATCTTCTCTCTGTGTCTACAGCAGTCTTATATTTAATGATGCATACATTTTAAATATCTTGACTTGGTTGCTAGTGCTTGATCTTTAATCAGGTTGAGAATTCTTATTAGCCTAACCACTTTAGTTGATAGAGGGTTTGAAGTATTCGATTTCTCGTTGTATCTTCTAACTCCTGCTGTGAACAATCTTATGATGATCGGGAGAGGAATAGATCCTATCTTTGTTTTCAAATCTTTAGGGATCTTAATGGTTGAAATAATTATTGTCTTCATCATAAGCAATGAAGTCTTCATAATAACCTCTTGTCTTTAAATTATTTTCAGGAGTTAATTTGCTCTTATAAACGGTCTAATGCTGATATTGAGATATCTAGGAGTGTTTTAGCTCCTCCTCTAAAACACTTTCATCTTCTTCAATCACAGATAATAGAGGATCAAATAATAAATATCTTAAACAATATTCATATTTTGTATCAAAGGGCGGTTTCCTTGCAGTTTTATTAAAATTGCTCTTTGCTTTAGAGCCTATATCCTCCATTATATTCATAGACATCCAACTAAAACAGAGATACAATTTACTTAATAAATTAATCTTAATAAATAGTAATCTTCCATAAGTTTCTTCGTAATAAAAACTCTTTCAAAAGATATTTTCGTGAAAGAAAAATAATTCAGTAATGATTCTCATTTAATTTTCTTTTCATAGGATAATAGTACGATTTATTAACTAGTACTGAATAAGTGCTGGTTTTTAAATTGATTATTATTTATATTCCCTAAATTTTACTTTTACTTTACTTTACTTTACATTTAATTTTCAATTATAATCCAAGATTTTTAAAGATAAATTAATATTTCTCGAAGGATCTCTGTTGATAATTATTTTTTTAATAAAATATCCGAAACATCCTTAGAGACTAAAATTGTGATTGATTAATTTTATAGAATGTAAATATGAATGTCACAAAAATAAGTAATCTTTGTTTATATTTCCAACTCATTTCTGGCCGCTGAGATACTTATTTAAATTGTTCAAGGTAGATATTTTAAAGTTATTCAAGGTGTGGAAACAATTTATTAATTGAGCATTATGTCTTTAAGTTCTTTTCTGGCTTGCATGACTAGAGCGTTAGTACTACCTAGCTCTAAACCAATTTTGATCATAAGTGCATGGGCCTTGCAATCATTGATATCTGCTTTCAATGCTGCTTTAACGAGGTTGAGTGCCTTGTCGTAATTATTCATCTTCAAGTTTACTTCTGCAAGTTCAATTAAAATAACACGTCATCATATTTAGCAGTTCTAGCTTTTCTGCTTGAGAAAGATCATTACAGGTTTGGTCTGTCTTAAGAACTGTTTTCTCTTAATTGTCCAGGAATTCCATATAGTCGTCGTATACCTCTACAGCATTTCTTGCGTACATGAGCAGTGATTCCTCGTAAGCATCATAGCTAGTTCCAGCAAATTCCATATAGTACTCTTCCAAATACTGCTTGGCTAGCTCGATGTTGTTTCTCTTAGCTTGGATGTAGGCTAAACAAGAGAGCACTGTGTTCCCATAGATCTTATACCACTGGCGCAGGGGAAGCATTTCTCTGAATAGATACACTCAAATCAAACTTTTTATTATTCCTCTTTATTTAATAGATAGTATGCTTCGTCCAGTTTTTCCTCTTCTATGCACTTCTTTCCCTCTTCAACGATCTTGTTTAAAGTTCTCTCTTCTAAAGTCATGCGATAGTAGTTCAGAGTCAAAGTCATCAATTCATTAACAATATTTGCTTATTCAAACATATCAATTATATTAGCAAAATAGCCTTAAGTTTTAGTAAAATGTAGCATTTATCTTTATTGAGAATTTTTATAAATACTTTATATTTTAATTCTTTGTACTCTATCTCAGTCGGCTGTCCTTTGATTTCAAGCATGGTACTTCCTCTGTAAATTAGATAGGTGGTTGGAGCGTCATTTGGCTGAAAACTTCCATTGTTTGTCACATCAAAGTTATCATTCACATCGATCTATTTACAAATCTATTATGATATTTTATTATCGATAGTTGCAACAAAAAACTTGCCTTGATGCTTTGCCATCAGTTTGGTCAACTTTGAAAACAAAGCCACACATTTTTGATTCTTTAAACTATATTCAACATTATCATTAGACTTTTGAATTACTCTTTGTGGTAAACTACAAGTGTTGGGAATTCGTTATCAACTACTTTCTTTTGAAGCTCTAAATAACTATAATTAAAAGAATGCTCTTCTAGTGATTTGACTTGGAAAAAATGAGTCTTTCTATATTTTTCCTCTGCGTCTCTCTGAATCTGTTTCTGCTTTAGTCTTGCAGTGTGACTCATATTTCTTTTAAGCTTCTTGGTATAATTATCAACTGCTTTTATTTTGCTGTTTCCAAGCTCAACACTACAAATAAAGTTACTTTTTTATAATTGTCTAGGCTTAAAGCATGCTTTGCCAGGGGACTGACAAATTCAAGAGTTCATTTACTTTTAAGGTTTGTTTTACTTACTTATAGACAATATTTGCAAAATGGATTAATCAATTATTCAATATTTCTAATTTAATTCAAATTATTTCAGATGACAGTTTAAAGTGTGAATTATTCTCATTTAAAGTAAGAATAATAAAAAAAGATATTATTATAATCATTTTTAATAATAATAAAACTGCTTTAGAATGAAGTTGTGGTTTATCTTTGGGATCTAATCCTTATTTTAGAGGATGTTTTATTGATACTGAATAATTTCTTTACTGCAGAAGAGACAAATAGAATTTAAAATAAGAAGCATTGAGCAAAGCCCGAAATTATGGGTACTTTCTAGATTAAAAGAGCGTGCTTTAGAGGAACTGGTGTGTTAATGTTTTCATTTATGATAAACTAGTGGATAATTTATTTTAATAATATTTCTCCTCTTCTTAATATCTCTAGAATGAAAATTAGTCAAAGCGATTGATAAAAGAGCTAAATCTCTTGTCTTCACTTATTAGATAAGAGTTTTGGATTAATAGTTTCTAGAATCCATACATATTCAAATTACGAAATCTACTTCACTATATAATTGATTTCAAACTGGAACTGCTTGAGAGTAGTTCTAAGCTTCATTGAGCTCCTAGTTTTCTCTGTCTTGAGCTTCTTGCTTGGCCTTATCATTTTTATAGTCTATGACAGCATCCAAAAACTCAGCACTTATCAATGGATACCATCTCTTTTGGCCGTTTACGCCTTAGAAATTAAATTCATAATATTATAAAATAGAAATAGCAAACATGACCACCTTTATGTACAATTCCGACTATCATATTGGAATTAGCAGCGCACTCATCAATCGGACAGCACTCAATTGGAATAATAGGGTCATCCTTTGAGTGAATTACCAGAGTAGGTTTCTTTATATCTTTCACATTTTATTTACATTATACTTTTAACTATTTTTTATTACAAGATAAAGGCAAGAGGCATGATAGTAGTACTCTGCGACTGATCTAAACTTATTTTGAATTTTCATAGTTAACTCTCTGTCGAACTCTCTCCACGATTCCACCTTAGCTAATTTTTCAGCATCAAGTCCGAAATTTTCCGTTAGTTGCTTAAATATCTCCTTCTCTCTTTCAGTTGGATTTTCTCTGACAATAGTATTCTTTCTGAGCTCTCTAGGCAAGGAATTTTTCGTACAAGGTTCCTCTCATCAAATTTATGGCTAGCCAAATATCAAATGGATTGTTTAGAGACACCAAAGCTTCTAGGGCGAATTTTTCCTTATGAATTCCGGCCATCCTCAGTAAATAACATGATATATTTAGTAGCAAATTAGCTCCCATGGACATGCCTACTCCCACATAACGAGGATTAGGTCTGTTTTAAAACTTCTTCTGCATGTGCTCCAAAGTCTTTTCTATTTCTTCATTACTTGTAAGGTCAGCAAGCTTTGGAGAAGTATACTCTGTATGGACTCCTCGGTTGTGAAAGACTCCTACTATGTAGTCTTTGTCTTGAGAGAGATGCTAAACTAAAGCTTTGATGTAGCCTTTGTCACTAGATCCACTCAGTCCAGGGAAGATCATTAGATATTTTAAAGCAATTTTTGTATATTTGTCATGCAAATTTTAGTCATCTGTGAATCTGTCTTTCCATCGTTTGGAGGATAAGCCCAGTCTATTGAAATACTTCCCCCATCATCCATAGTCAAGACATCACGCTCATAAGTAAGTGGAAGGTGCTGATCTTTTGAGCCATAAATATTCCAAAGGGCTTGAAACGCTCCATGAGGGAACAAATAGAGTGAGGGCATGTACCTATTCAAATGTTGATTGCATCTAGACAGAATAGCCACATTTTCATCTGTCTTTTAGAAATAGAAATCGGTGTTGGAAACCTTCACAGGATAGTAGGCAGCTGTTCCAAAAGCTGCTAGTCCAGTTATTCTTAGTATCTTTTACTTCATTTTACAGAGGCTTATATGATGGGATGCACTACTATCTAAATTCTAAATAGTGATTGTGGTCTACTATCAAATTATTATAAATTCAAACTTAGGACGTCATAATTATATTTCCTAGCTAATATCACTTTAATTATATAAGCTTTTAATGATTTTATTTAAATCAATTTAATCAATAATAGCAAATAAATATTATTGTCTGAGCCCTCAATCCTCTCTCACCATTACAAGAAATTGGATTTAGAATGAATTGAATGAAATTAAAAAATCATTGACTCTTCTTTTATTTTTTCTTCTTTTACTATAAGTCTTAAACTGCTTTAGCTACTCTTGTGCTGTGGATTTATGCGAACTTCTCTTCCTTTTTAAAATAATGGTCAAGAGTTCCCTTCTTTGTATCTTTTCCTACTCTCTCCTTCATCTTTTTCTCAACCATTTCGAAATATGTTTACATATCTCTCTGACCCCACCCTAGCTTCATTAAAGCAAACTATTTCAACTCTTAGAAAGCAGGTTACAATTATAAATTTAATAAAGAGGTTCTCCCCAAGAAAACTCCTCCTTAGATAAATCAACATTAGGACTTAGGTAAGCTTTTTGAACTTCCTAATTAGGAAAATCTTCAGGGAATTCCCAGTGCCTCCTCCAATTTTTGTGCTTATTTTTGTATTCCTTCTCTATCTGAATCTCTGTTCTTCCTAGTTCCTCTTCAATAAGCATTGCTTCTATTTCTTCTATTAGTTTCTGCTCTTGAGTTTTTCTTTTGCTTTTCTTAGCCTCACTCTCCCTTTCGCCTTCATCTTTAAGTTGCATCAATATTTATTATCATATTTAATTATACTTTGCTGCTTTGCTTACTTCTCAGCTTGGTCTTTAAATTGTTGTTTCACATCCACCCACTGTTTGAATCTGTCAAGTCCATCTTCCCCTGAGAAACTATTTATTATTTCAATAGCATTTACTGCAGCTATCCCTCTAACTCCCACTGTGTAGTCGGATCCCATAAACAAAGCCATCTTTATTAGGTCTTCTCTATCAAGGCCCATCTCACGCTCTATTGTACTCATATCGTATTTCTCTGCAAACTTATTCCTATCAAAAATGTTTCTGTATACTTTCCTTGCTCCAAATAATAACACATCCGAGTCTTCTGTCACCACGCCATCCACTAATCCTGCCATTTCCAAAAATGCACACTACGATTCTGCCTCGAAAGGAGCAATAACAATTCAAAAATATATTTATTATATGAGCTTAGATATAAGGAATTCCAAATACTCTCAGAAGTGTTTTTAGTTCCCTTAAGTGTTCTCTTAAGAGAAGAAAGTGAAATGTTTGGCTGTTTTTTCAAGTTCAGAAATTAGGAAAATATTCCCCTTCTAAAATGTCTTGTTTCAGTTTTTCTATATCATTATAGTTTAAATCTCTGAATTATGGTGCTCCTGAATGAGAATTTAGCTAGGCAGAGCCATTTTATTCTTCTTGATAATCATCAAAATCTTAAAACCTGTTGCTCTCATAATTGTCAATATAAAATTTAAGCAAAATTATTTAAATAAATAGTAGCTAGTCTAATGGCATTAATTTCATCTTCTTGTTCCTCATTTGTATTTTGCTGATGTTATAGAGACATTTGATCTCTCTCACCTTAGCTTAGAATATCTTTTTGCTTTTACTATTCTCTATTTATATGTAATTTCTCTAAGTTTTGTGACTCTTAATCTAATACAGACTGTGCAAATACATCTATCTCTGAGATTGGCCTTCTTTTTTTGTTAAGTTGCTTAATTGTTTAAGTCCTTTACATTTCTAAAAATTATTCTGACTCTCGCTTTTCTTCAATTAGAGGAGAGTTTTATTGATTCAGTGATGTTAGAATATGAGCCTCCTCTGAAATTTGTGGTTCTTATTATAAAAATAAAAATGATATTTAATTGCTGAAGATTATACTTTGAATGTAAGTCATCAAAAGTGTCCTATTATATTTAAAATTATTAAACTAGTTTGAGGGTGCCTTGAAAGGTTTTGGCTACTCTTCAAACTTAAAAAATAATTAAAGATATTTTAAATCACATTCAGTCATTTGAACATCGCTTTGTCTAATATTTTGAAAATTTTGAGTAAGATTAGTTGAAGTATTATTTTGAAATATTTGCATGTATCCTTCACCAAACACATTTCCTCCTTTTTAAAGATCATTTTAAGCCTTTAAATAGAAGAATTATTCGTCTTAGTTCTGATTAATTTAGTATTCTCCATAGTTTTTTATAGAGCAGGATCTTCATATATATTTTGACTTTAATCTTATCTTTCTTCTTCATCTTCCTGATCATTGTTGAACAAGTCATCTACTGCTTTCATTAACTACTGGTCTCTCTCTAATCTAAAAGCTTCCAGCTCTTGTTTTTCAAGCAACTCTAATTCCTTCTTCTCTTGCTCCTCTTCACTTTCATTAAGTTTGGCTTCTCTCTCCTGCTCTAATCTAATTTGATCTCTCATAAAATCCAAAGGCTATTTTCCATAGATTTCTACTTCATCTAGCAAACTAAAAGTTAAATAACTAGGCTTGGCTAGATTTTTGTCAGCTGCTTTTATCAATTTTTCCATATCGTTCTTTCCTTTCCCTCTAAAGTGCTTCTTTTTAGCCTTCTCCAAAACTTTTACTAACTTTTCAGGAAGATATGATGCTGCTGATCTTGCATTAGAGCTTGTCGTGTTCATTTAGTATCCTATTTTGCTATAGTTATCTCTATATATGAATCTGAATTAATTAAAATTTCATTCAGACTATACGAAAATAATTTTCTCAAAGATATATCTTTTCTTTATATATTTCAATAATAAATTAAATTAAAATGACTTTCTTTTATTTTAATGAATTAGTTTGGGCCTCCTGATGGATTAGTAGACATAAGTTATTCTTAAACAGATTATTTCTAATCTATGCCTAGTGCTTTGAGCTCAGCCTCAGAGGCCTTAATAAGTATTTCTTTCTGCCTATTCTTTTCTTTTATCTAGTCTATGAAGTTTTAGATTTAAACTTGAGAGAATTAATAAAAACAATACTATAAATTAGTTAAGGTCATCCTGAATTTCAGCAAACCTTTCTCTAGCATTATCTTTTTCAAGTCTTTACAATTCTTCAATAACCTCGTACTACTCATCAACTTCTAGTTATGCGAATATCTCCTCGTCAATATCATTTTATTTGAGAAGAGTTCCATATCGGTCAATAAGAATCGTAGACATTTAGAGCCTCTTTATGCTCATCTAAGCTTAGTTTGTGATCTTAAATGGGTTTAAACATGGTATCGATTTGTTCTTCTCCATAGTTTCCTATTTCCTGAGTTTTTGACTATAGATAATTTAAAAGTTATAAAATTTGAAATTCATATAGCTAATCTTAAACTTTCTCTTCCTCTTCGTCAGTTGCTTTTAAAGAAGTAGAAGTGATTTATTGAGTTGATCTCTAGTTCTGAATCTAATTCAACAGCGTCTCTTTAACTATGTTGTGCAGTAGTTTCTCAGCTGCCTTATTATAGTTGATTTGAGATTGCTTTCTCACTGCTCTTCTCTGCATTCAAGGTCTTCTTCTTAATCTGAGGAGTGCATCCGTCAAAAACAAATACAGGCTTAATTCCAAAGTACAAAAGATCGTACAATTATTTATATTTAATATAACTTAAAAGCTTGCATATTCTTCTCAAAAATCCATCAAGTACGCTCTACGATGAAGCGCCTTTGCGCTGTAAGATATTTATAAACTGAAGAATCCAGATTGACACGTCTATTGCAAGAACCTGTCCCTCTAAAGACTCCAAGTGGATTTTTCGAGCTGCAGGGGCCAAATGGTTCCAAAGACCTTTTACCCCCATTCTTTAATTTTCGATTTTAAAATCTCAATGGCAACAAATTTAAGCCAACAAGTCAAATGAAGAAGTAGAGAGTGGGATACATTCCTTGTAAATAATTGGAAGATACTAAAATCTCTTCCTGAGGTATAATTATAATCCTTATCTTAAATCTTTTCAAATTATTGCTTTAATGCAGAGAAAAACTTTGACTACAAGCACTGGACATCCAGTTGACGACAATCAAAACTCAATGAGTGCTGGCCCCAGAGGACCACTTCTCCTCCAAGACATCCACCTCATTGATAAGCTCGCTAAGTTCGATCGCGAGAGAATCCCAGAGAGAGTTGTTCACGCCAAGGGAGCAGGTGCTCACGGCTACTTCGATGTTACTCATGACGTCACAAAGTATGTTTCCATACATCATCTTCATCTAACCAAATTAACCATATTTTTTCTTGAAGTTGATAAATTCTTAGTATATGATTTCAATCTTAAACTAATCTCTTTCATAGGTTCACCAAGGCAAAGTTCTTGAACGAGATCGGCAAGAGAACTCCCTTGTTCTTGAGATTCTCAACTGTTGCTGGAGAGTTAGGTTCTGCAGACACTGAAAGAGATCCTCGCGGTTTCGCAATCAAGTTCTATACTGAGGAGGGAAACTATGATATGGTTGGAAACAACACTCCAGTCTTCTTCATCAGAGACCCAATCAAGTTCCCTGACTTCATTCACAGTCAAAAGAGAAACCCCAAAACTGGAATCTAAGATCCTAATGCTGCTTGGGACTTCTGGAGTGTCAGCCCAGAGTCTCTCCATCAAGTTACCATTCTTTTCTCGAACAGAGGTACCCCTGTTGGCTTCAGGTTTATGAATGGCTACAGCTCCCACACATACAAGTGGGTTAATGCAAAGGGTGAGGTTCACTATGTCAAGTATCACTTCAAGTGCGACCAAGGCATCAAGAACTTCTCTGCCAAGGAGGCTGGAGAAATGAAGGCAATCAACAAGGATTTCGCTACTCAAGATCTTCATGATCACCTTGCCAATGGCGGCACTGCTTCCTGGACTTGGAAAGTGCAAATCATGCCCGAAAAGGATGCTGAGAACTACAGATTCGATATTTTCGATGTGACTAAGGTTTGGCCATAGAGTGATTACCCTCTTATCCCAGTGGGTAAGTTAGTTCTCAACAGAAACCCTGAGAACTACTTCGCTGAGACTGAGCAATCTGCTTTCGCCCCAACTAACCTTGTTCCAGGAATTCATGTATTATTAAAGTAGTTATATTTAATTGAGCCATCTAATGACAAGATGCTTCAAGGCAGACTTTTCTCCTACCCTGACACCCATAGACACAGACTTGGTGCTAACTTTGACTAGATTCCCATCAACTGCCCTTACAGAGCAAGAGTAGCAAACTATCAGAGAGACGGCCCTGCTACTGTGAATGGCAATCAAGGAAACGGTCCCAATTATGAGCCAAATTCCCTTGGAGGACCTGTTGAGGACCCACAATACAAATGGGCTTCTCAGCCAGTTTCAGGAGGCACAGGTCGTTTCCCTCACCAACACCCAAATGATAACTTTGAGCAGCCAAGAATGCTTTTCAGAAAGGTCTTGAATGAGAAGGAGAGAACTGATCTGATTGACAATATCGTTGGCGCAATGAAGCCAGTGAGAAGAGATATTCAGGAGAGACAAGTCAAGCTCTTCTACAAGGTCGACCCAGAATATGGTGGCAGAATTGCTCAAGGACTTGGAATTCCAGTTGAGACTGCAAAGCTTTGAGTAGGCAGGACCTCTACATTGATATTCAATGGTGTACGCGATATTGATATTAAATGTTGAGTTCGGAGGCTCTGTCTTTAGAGCTCCGATACCGTTTGTTTGCTATTCTCTCTTCCCAGTATCTAACTTCTTTTATTAATTCATCCAAAAATTTAAAAAAATTAGAATATAAATTTAACATTTTTTAATTTCGATTGCAGTATCTAAGATTTAAATAAAGTGTTTAGGTCATTAAGTTAAATTTTACGTCACCACTTATTGCCAAGCAGCTCAATTCCTCTCTTTTTTATGAATTCAGTATTTTGGGTGATTTATTCTGCAATATAGAAGTCTTAAATTCATAAAATATGAGTATCGAATTAAAAGTTAAACATTATAAAAATAAACAGGTTTGCGTCTGTAACAGCATCTACTTCAAAAAGGCAAAAGAGTTGTATTTATATTTTATTGAGTTCTCGGAATCGTGAATAGGAATGGCTCAAAGTATGTTGAATAATAAAAAAAATTTGGTATTAGGGAATAGCGTAGCATTAAAAAGAATGATAGTTAAATGATAAGAGGTTAGCATCCAAAAGCAAATACTAAGGTACTTCATTATATTAGAATAATTAGTTATCAGAAATGCTCCACACTCATCGCAACTGGCTCAGTACTCACACTCTTAACCTCGTCAGCTGACTTAAAATCAGTTAGCATAAGATGTATTTTAGAGGCAATCTTTGGCTCTAGAAGATAAACCAGAGTCGAGAGTATTCAAATTTATAAATTAGTATTTTGAGAGATACTAAAAAAGGAGCAATTGTTTCTTCTCAAAAAGATGATCAGTATCAGTCATCTTTACTTTCAAGATTTGTTAAAGAGCCTAGACTTCCTCCTAGCACTAATGTTCTGGGGAGAAGGAAGTAACTGGCTCCAGTAAACAAAAGCATGAGAATAGGAGGAACTACTTAGGCAAAGCTGAACACTAGTGCTTAGACTGCTCAGTCTACTAACTATAACAGTAAGCTTTTCAGATAATTAAGCACTTGTTTCAGGTAATCAGGATGCTAATAAAAGCCTGCACATAATGGAATGGGTTAGAGATAATCAGACATCTCTTATAGAAACCAAACTGAAATCATGAAAAAGATTTAATCATAATAAATTATAAGAAATATAATTTAAATTTTCGGGAATGAAGCTAACTATAAACAGGTTAAAGGCTTAATGAGAGGTCCACACGAATAAAAAGAGTAGCTTATCAATTTTGCTAAGCATTTATTTAAAATGGATTTTATAATTTAAATAACCTAAATTAATCTTAAAATAATAGAAAAATCAATCTTAAGATTTTGCTATGGAAGATGATTTAATAATTTTTTTTAATATTTTAAGTTTTGAATTAAATTTAAACATCAGTAAGAACTGCTAAGAAGCCAAATAAACAGAGCATAGAGTTCTCCTTAACAGTTTAAAAACCCAATTTAATAAAAGTCGGCTGATAAGACTCATTAAAAATGGTAGTAAGAGTAGGTCACTAGTCCTTAAAGTGAGTATGATCCTGCAAACAACTATTCAAACTTATACCAAGACAAATAGATTATAAACTATTACTATAAACTTATTAAATTATGGCTAAGTCAAGGGAGAAGTTAGAATTAATAGATCTCAATCGACCAATTGTATAGAATCAAAATATTGTAAGCCCTTAAATCATTAAAAGCTAAGGCATCACAGGCTCAGACTAAGTAGAACGAGCAATCTTCGATTTGCAAGATGTCAAGAACAATTATTTCCAAGAGAAACAATAACTAGATTCAAAGATTCAAGAGATTCAAATCAAGCAGCAAAACAACACTATTTATGGAAACAGCTTCCTTCAAGGAAACTCCACACTTGGATTTCAAGCGCCAAACATCTTGTAGATTTATTTAAAACAGAACTACGAATGGATTTTTTGGTGGACAGAGACCGATGACACAAAGCAATCAATTTGCAGGACTCCCTTTAATGTTATTTTTTATGAACGATGAGAACATTTTGAAGGCTGATCTAGAAAAGGTTTCAAAAGAGGATTTGAAAGAGAGATTAGTGGTTGCTGAAACAGTTATGAAGAGGTTGTTTTAAAGAAATAAGGATTTGGAAGACACCATACAAGCTCTATCTTAATCTCAAACTACTCCAAAACTCTCTCAAAACAAAGAATTCAGTTATCTTCAGTCTAATGAAAAATAGAGCAATAAAACTTCAGGAAAATACAATATTATATTATTTACTTAATCTAAAGGACAATAGCATGATAATTCAGAGCTTATTAAGGACATTGAATGCTTAAATTGCATAGAATTCTAAAAGAAGTTAACTTCTACTGAATAAGAACTGCAGCTGAAGATCAATGATTTGCAACTACAGCTTATTTAGACTAATGGGAAAGATGATGGATAAACTCATTATCTCAGCTATCTCAAAGTAAGGATAGAAGAGACAATTTTATAATTATGACAATTTATATAAATTCATTAGCAATAATTAATTAGTGAATGAAGGAGGCTAAGAGACATTTTGAAAATTACATAAATGTGAGAAACAGCTTTAACTCATTCTTGGAAGCAAAGTTTAACAGTGGTCAAGTCCAAGGAGGAACAAAGGGACAAAAATTGTAGAATGATATACTCTCGATGTTGAAGAAAAACCTGGAGCAATCTGATAAGACAAATAAAGACGAAACTCCAAAACTAAAACTCAGCTTTATAAAGAGTAAGATAATTTTCAAAATTATATCTAATTTTCAGATTGAACAATTAATTGAGCAGCGAGACAAAACCATCCGAAAAAGAGATGGCCAGATCAAAAGGCTACAAGAGGAGATAGAGAGAAGAAAATTCCTAGAACAGAAAGTTCAGAGATATGTCAAAAACATCATATCATAAAATCACAAATACCAACAATTTTTAGAATAAAGACTTTTAAATGCTGCTAACTCTAGCAATGAACATATCAATAAGGATTAAAGGACTAGCATTGAAGAATTTATTTAGACAGTTTAAAATAAGGATTACGATGAAGATGAAGGCTAATCTACTGAAAGTGAGAATGAAGATACAAATAATCATATAAATGATAGTGTAGAGGTAGATGACTTATGAACCTTAAGTATATACTATAATTATTTATATTATTCGAGAATTAATTTTGAAATGGAATTAAAGCAAAAAATATCTCTAAGATACAAAAAATTAAGGTAAAAATAAATAATTTTTAAATTTATTATATTAAATAGGTCTATTCAAATAATTAATTGATGGAAATAAAGATGAATTTTCCTACTTCAAATTTGATTTGATTTATAATACAGATAAATAGTGATAAATTTTAACAAACAAAGATTTAAATTTGAGTAGAATATGCAAAATCTCATATTCGAGACACTTAGACTAGCTTATTCCATCTCCACATATTTGCTTTCTTTTAATTATGACCTCTTATTTGTTTACAAACTAGTATTACTGCAACCTCTTTTCATTTTTTCTTGATTATTATAAGCGAGTTTGGCAAAGTAGATGAAGCTGAAACAGCAGGTTGATCTGCTGATGCAATATCTTTTTGCGCCTGAGTAGGTAGTATTACTGTTTGAAATCTTTGAATGTGACGACATTTATAAATAGTTCGCACCAGCGTTTCTTCTGCGCTGGCGATATTTAGAGGTCTTTGTACCTAGAAAGCTTGCGAACTATTCATCACTGCTGATCATTTATCTGCTAGTACCTGGCATTCTTGAACCTGATGTTCATTTAATAAAAATATATATTTACAACTGCGAAGGGTCATTAGGATTTTGATCGAAGTTTATATCGTCTAGCTCAACTTGGAAGGGGTCAGCAATAGACTTATAACTTTCGAGTATGCATTCTTTGTAGTTGACAGTCTTTGCTTGGAGAGATAATTCGATGACTTTTTCACTCTCCTCAAGGAATTCATTCATGGACAGTAGGTCTTGCTGATTCAAGCCATCCTGAAGATAGCTGCTTTCTACCGAGAGAAAGTACTCTTGCTCTTCCTTCTTGTTATCAAATCTAAGAGTCCCCTTTGGATCAATTACTCCTCTCAGTCTCAGCAACTTCTCAACATCTATCAATTCATTATTTCAAGACTTATTCTTACTCTCAAGGGTACTTTAAAAATAAAATTAAAGGGTAAGTTGTTGTTTGGTAGGAAAGTGATCTGTGAAATTGAAGAGTTGGCAAACGATCTCACCAGATGACCTGTCTTAAACAACCAAAGTAGGAAGCAAATGCTCTTCTGACAGCTAGGCATTTTGCACATTCACACTTACATGCATATATATATTTACACTCATGAACTTATTGTGCTTCACCTCAAGTTGTCTAAAAGTCTCACCAACTTGCTTTGCATAGTCTGAATCTCTACTTCATAAGTAAATATCATTTCAAAGAATTATAGATGCTTACTTGTTTCTAAAATACAATGAAATATGAACTTTTTGAACAGAGTTCCATATTTGCTTATTGAGAGTGTCCATGTTTATTATCCATAAAATTAATAAAATTTGAAGATAATTTTTCAACTAAATAAAAAAACCAAAATATTTTCTTAATTTAAAAGACTCTCACAATATAATTTATACTTTTAGACAGAGTAAACTAAGTAAAAATATCCATGTCTAAAGCTAATAGTATTTTCTATGATTTTTAAAAAAATAAGATTTACATTATAAAATTTTAAGCGATCCACTTTTGAATACTCGAAATAAAATTCAATAAAAACTTAATTCTTTTCAAGATCGCTATTTATTTAGATTGTTTTCTTTATTATTATTGTTGAATAATAAAATGATGAATTCCTATTTAATTTGTATTTCACTTTAGTATTGCAAATTAAATTTCGAAGTAAGATTATCTATCAGATACATAGTATTTTAATTAAAGAGAGTTAATAGAGTTTCTCCCAAGAAGTCATTCCGTACTTAAAACTTTTGCTATCTTAGCTGCTCTTGCAAGCTTAGCTTAAAAAACATATTAAAAAATTATGGGCTTATAGAATTTGCTCCTTTTTAACCTTTTTAGCCTCAGTACCGACTTCATTATCAATAATGCTTGTTTCAATTTCATCGAATTTTTAACCTCTTTTTGTGGATTTTCAATCATAGCTAGTGCTTCTTTAAGCAATTCCTTTTTAAACTAATATAATATAGTGAATTATCCTCTTTGTTAGATCCTGCTTGCATAGTTTTGATATACTTCTTGAGTATTTTAAAGTGCTTTGTTGGAACTTTTTCAGTGCAATACATGTGCTTTAAAAAGGAAGACTTGTCTTGACTTCTTAAACTTCCAAGCATTTTTATCGCTTTTCCACAGCACAAGATATTCAGGAATCATTCCTAACGCTTCGGTTATTCTCCTTGCTTATCAGATCCTCGGCTTCCCTTTAAAGGCTTTGAAGGCCCATTCTATATAAAATCAATTTAAATTCAATATGGAATAGACTGGTCTAGCTTACTTCTCTGACTTGCTTTCTTTTTCTTTCTCTTTGCTTTCTGCTCTTCTTACTCATTAAGTTCTTTATTTTTCTAAATTATAACTTTAATTTTACCAATTCAATACTAATCTTTACAAGATAAAAGGGATATTTCTACCTTTGAGAAGTTAAAATACAATCTATCCTTATAGATACTACCAATATATTCTCAAATCAATTTAATCCAAATATTAATGATTTTTTATTTTTGTTGCTTATTTATATATTTTAAAAATAATATTTTAAAAATTTTATTAAAAAAAGAATTTAAAAAATTTAAAAAATTTTTGTTAATTTAATTTAAGGGTATTAAATTAAGTTAAATTAAACTAATAAGAAGGAAGTAATCAAAAATTTTAATTGTAATTTTTCCTATTTTTGCGAAAAATCAATTTGCAATTTTGAAAAGTGAATATTTTTTTAACTATTTTTTAAAAGGGCTAGAAAATAATTTTAGCTTCTTTATGGAGCAACAAGCATTTGTTATCCAATTAATTTTATTTTACGGCAAAAAATGGCTAATATAAAATTATTTTATTTAATTTTGACAAATTGTAATAGGGATGGGTATATCGGGTATCTTATGGGCAACTGATATGACAGATTTGAGCCACATCTTATAGTTCAACCAAAGCTTATTTTTCTACATCTGCCTTCCTCCTATCATATTCGCTTCTGGATTTATATAACTTTAAGAAAGAGATTCTTTGAAAACATTGGATACATTCTACTATTTGGAATACAACAAATTAAGACTCACTGTTGGTTTCTTTTAAGCTGGCATAATCTTACAAAAAATATACACTTTGAAATTTTATATAATGGAGAAGTAAACTTTGGCCCATAAAATTTACAACTCAAAAAATTTAAATGCTTTTTACAATGGAGAAACAAAAGAGTAAGTGCCCAAATTATTACAAAACATATTGAACAGTATTCATAAATTTAAAATCATCCGATGTCTAATGGGTAAATTAGGTTGGAACCCTTTACTCTATCAACTATGGAGTGTCTTTATTATATTATAATTTTGCTCGTCAGATGTTATCGCGGCCATATCGATTATTATATATGATGCTGTGGCTATCATTCTATTTAACACTGTCTCGATTTTAAATATTTTTGCTCTTAGGAGTCGCCTCTATTGGAATAGGACTGAGGAAGCTATATCTTCAAGAGAATGAGTTTATATGATTGCTTTGCTTACGCGATAGGAGAGTTAGCTCACATGCAAAATATTTATTACTTTTCTTACCATAGTTCAGACTGAAGTAAAATTATTTTTTTTAAAGATACGTCGGTGTTCTTGGCTTGATTTTATATTAATCTGAAAAGCTAGAATATGATCCTTAGTTTCAATAGACATAAAGTTCATTTATCAAAATCTATCTTCAATAAATCTCAAATCAACCATAAATTATTTAAATCTATAGCAAGTATTTGATGATGCTATCATGAGACCCATCTTAAAGTTTCAGTATGAGTTCATGGAACTTTTTGAAAAGGATGGAGGAAAATTTAGGCAGAGAAATTTCCTAATCATTTGTGTTTGAATTTAATTAGGAAATATTTGATTGAAACTCAATAATTTGCCCACAAATCTAAAGCTTGATACATTTTCCTAAAATTCTTTTTGTTGCTTTAAACTATCATGCAATTCATTATCAGAAAATTAAATCCCCATTTTTCAACCCCATGCTCCTATTAGGCATCATCTATTACTTACGGTATTAATTTGAATTGGTATTTCCCTTGCAAAGTTATAAAAATATTATCTTTATTTTAAATAAAATAAAAATAAGCGAATTAAAAAATTAAGGAAGGGGAGAGACTCCCAAATTAATAATTAAGTTTGGAGCACGCTAACCAGGCATATAATTATCATAAATATCAGCAGCTAAACAAAGCATGTTTAAAAATACTTAATTTGGAAGGAATAGCTCAATCAGAATCATAAATAAAAATAAAGGCAAGTCTGTGATAGATGCAAGGTAGTCAAAATAATCAAAATAATTTATTTTTTTGTAATTAATTTCTGGATTTAATATGAGGAGAAAGATTTTACAAGAGTGGAGTATATATTTATTATTGGAATCCTAGGAACGTTGATTACTTTTGTCGTGTTTTCAGGACTAACTTAATTATGAATGAGATATAAAAATGTGTCTTCTTGTGAGTTCATTACTTTGCTGTTGTAATTTATAAATCGATTATAAAATATGATGAGTAGCCAAAACTTTTCTCTTTAATTTTTGGGGAAGGAATTGTTAATGATGCTGATGATACAAATAGTATCGATGTTTGTGGGTGAAGCTAAAGAGGAATTTACAGCAGCTACTCCCTTCAAGATCATAGGAAACTTTTTGCAAGAAAATAAATCGAAATAGGACTGGTATTTGGCCTCATAGGAAGCTATTTTTATTATTATAAAAATCAATGATATTTCAAAATTAATCTTTTAATAAGGGAAAACTCATTATTTTTACTTTGAATTAAAAAGATTAAACCTTTAAGATATTATTTTATCTATTTATTCTTAATAATTTTATCAAAAGATTGTTATGGAGTTCTAATATTACTTACTTTATTATATTTTAAATTAGTTCTGAGCTGTAGTAAGAATGAGATTTTTGACAGTATCATCAGTGAAGGAAACTCTTCTCATATTTAGTTTTGGATACATGGCTTACTTATAAAATTTCACATGTCTGGAATCATCGCCTTGCTGACTTCTGGAGTTGTTATGGCACATTAATTAAATAAAAATATAAATTAAAAGAAATAAAAGAAGAAAGAAGGTGTTGGAAAATATTATAATAAAAATTATTTGGATTAGATTATGCTTGGTATAATTTATCTCCACAAGGCAAGCATGTAACAAGTGTGGCTTTCTAATTCATTGGATTCGGATTCGAGGCATTTGTGTTTGCATACCTAGGCTTAACATTCTTTTCTTAATTGCAAATAGATATGCAATTTGACTGGAGTTGGTAATTCATCATGGTTGAGATGCTAGTGATTGTGGTAGGAAGATAAATTTATGTTGGCTTGATATATTTACTGGTTATGTGTGGACATAAGAAATAAGTCAGTTTCAGATAACTTATCTTTATAGCATATTCTGGTCTCATTAGAGGAGCAATAGCATTTGGACTAGTGCTAAAATTAGAAGATGTCGAAGAGATTGAAGTCATAAATATTTTTTATTATAAGTCATTATAACGACGAGTTTAACACTTGTGGTACGTATCTATATCAAATACTTAAAATATTCCATTCATTAAACTTTTATTCTTTATTATAGATTGTGACTACTCTCTTGTACGGAAGTTTCATGCCTTTGGTCTAGAAGTTACTGGTTCCACCTCAAGAATCTGAATTAAAGCATATAATCCTTAATTAGAAGATGGCTTGGAAGGCCAAGATGGCGCTGAACCCCATGCTAAAATCAATCATTCTTCCGAGCATGAGGAATTCTTGCATCCTAATATGATCAAAGAAGATGACGAACCAACAAGAAAGTCTCATTTATTATAATAAGAAATAAATTAAGAAGCCATAAAATTAAAATCATTATATCTTAATTTATTCAGTTTGCACATCTTTAACTATCAAAGAATTAATTTAATAAAAGGTCAGCATGAACTATTATTTTAAAACTAAACTTAATCTATTTTCATAAAAGAATTGCTTGATTTAAAATTAAAATAAATATGGCCATAGATAAGACGTTTCATTCTTTAAATGCTTTCGAATTTTTATATTAGCCATTTTAGGTATCATTTCTTCATAAAATTTTTAGACAATTTTATTTGAAATAGTCTTGAAAAAATTACTCGACTGGCTTATATCACTACAAATTATTCTCAACCATAGAAAAAATCTCCAAAAGAAAAGAACTTGTCTAAGCTATTTTCAAGTATTTGTATAGTTTTCACATCTTGATTTATAAATACGATTCTGAGATACTTAGGAAAAAAGATGAGTTCTTTATTGAATAAGAATTAATTAGGAAAATGGGAGTAATTGTTCTTAGATGAGCAGTAGCTTGAACTGGATGAATAGTTTGATTTTATATAAGGGCATGAGTGTTATTAGACATATTGGATCTGCAGATATATTATCCTTTTAAATCAGTAATCAACTCGGTTATAAGTCTGATTTATTCGATACAAGGTAGTCAAACTCTAATAGCATTTCAGGAAAGCTTAAAAGTCCTCTTATAAAAGTTAGTAAGCCTTCCGCTGGAACAAACTCAGAGTCAAGAGAAAATTCATTAAAACCACCTGCACCAAAGAAAAGAGAATAGATTGCTTTAGTAATTGAAGCTTCTGAAGATAAGGAAGGAGATTAGGATGCTAATGAGACTGCTAAACTAGGAGACTCTCATGAAATTATGTGACTACTTTAAGCTGTTTTGGGATAAGTGGATTAGACACTTGATACAGCTATAAATCGTGGATCCTACTATTGATAAATCAAATAATACTATCTTCATCATTAAATTAAAACTTTATGCAAATCAACCAATCTCAATCTTATTTTAAATTAATTATAAATTTTTTTATTCAAAGAATAGTCTTAATTTATAAAAAATAAAGAAATCTAATAAAAAAAGTTATATTTCGAAGGCTTAAAAATACTAAAAATGAAGCATCATTCTGAAACTCCACAGTACTTAATGGCTTTAATCATTGATTCGCGCTTATCCGATACTGGCAACTTTTTGCCCGTTAGATTAATGGCGTTGTTAGTAAGATAACTTTTGCATTTAGTTTAAAATTGATTTTGAGGGGTAAGAGGCTGGTTGGTCTTAGTTCATCCTTGTCCTAGATTAGGATGTGCCAGTCCTTAATCAGCTCCCTGCTGATCCTCGTAGTATTCCTGCATTTAATTACTGATTGGTCTGCTAGTTTATATTGTTAAAATATAAAATTTTTAAATAGCTACCCTAATATAATTAAAAATAGATTTTTTAAAAAATATATATATAGTGGCAGATCTTATCGGGGTTCATCTTGTTTATTTCATCTTGAGTGAACTTATTCTTCTTGTTCTTGTTCTTCTTTTGTTTCTCTTCTTCTTGTCCTGTGTGGTCATTTGCTATGACAACTACTTCTACAATTATTTTTACTGCTACTGCTATTGAATGCTTAATTAGTTGTTTACTTGCAGCTGAAAATGAGTAATATATGTATGTCATTAGCTGTCCTTGATAGTTAAAATTAAGGCACTTATTACGGGGACAAATGCTTTCTGTTGAGAATTCTACTCCTAATATTGGGTATTGCACATTTTTTTATGTAAATTGGCTTATGCTTTCAATATATATAGTTGACATACATTCGTTTATATAACTTATGCTTGGAGGATATGTTAAGCTCTTCTTGGTGAAGTTGCTGCGGGTGTTAAGGAAAAATAGCCTTCTTATAACTGAACTGTTAAGGATTCTGATGTTAAAATCACTGATGTTGCTGCATCTGCTAATTAGGGGTAGTGTTTGTAGTTAGATCGACCTAGTAATTCTGTAGAGTCTTCTTTTGTCTGTCCTTCTTTCTCTTGGTCTTTTAGTCTAAGTTAGAGGTAGTATTCAAATACTTCTGATGAAATTTTTATTACTCCTGAAGTACAGATCTTCAAGTCCATCAATTGTTTGCCGAGGTTCAGCTGACCCTTCTTTACCTTGATATTTTGTTCAGCTGTCCATTAACTCCTCCATCTTATTTCACACATCGGGATAATCCTGTGAGAAGATCTAATTATCTTTTTTTTTATACTGGTGATACATGCTGATGAACAAGTGTTTGAAATACTACTGATTGTTTATAATAGCACAAGCTAAAGTATAACTGAAGTGAGGCCGTTCAAGAAATTCGAGTTTAGAGGATATTTGATAAATCGTTTTGTGAATAAGAGTAACATCTAGAGTATCAGATTTATAAGAAGTGACCATCAATGATGATTCTGCACTTTTTGATTCATTTTGGATAATTATTTATTAAGTTCTTTTTCAAGTGAAACTCTTATTTTAAGAAAGTAGTTAATGTAGAAGAAAAAAATATTTAATTCAATTGAGAAAAGGTTGTGAGTTAGAATGTGAATAGCTGTAAATATATCAAGTTAGCTCCGAGTCTTAGTTTGGTATGAGGTGAAGCTAATATCTGAGATAATTTCTTCTTTCGGGTAAAATTTCCTTATCATTATATAAAAATGAAAAACAATTAAAATAGTTTTTTTCCTCAGATGAAGGCCTGTAAAAAGTTATAAAGTCCCATCTTTAATATTGAATGGTATGTTCTTTTACAACCGAACATTGTTATTTAATAGGATTTTATTTATAATTTAAATTATCTAGGTAAACACCTCTTGAGCTGAGATCTGTCAAATAAACATCAAAGTTATAGCGATCTCTTTCAGCCATACTCTGCTTGACTTCTTCAATATCCTGTAGTCCACCATTTTCCATACTCTGAGTTGTATCTTAGCTCTTCAATTGTGCCTGAATAAAGCAATGAGGCTAGGTTTGTAAATATATATTTATTGAAAATTTTTCATTAAAAATGCAATTTACTCAAGTCCAAATGAGCAATAAAAAAATTAAATGACTTAGGCATCCAAGAAAACTATGTTCATATCCTAAAGTACCAAATATCAATCTCTGAATCATCAAAAAAGGCTCATGAACAGATGCCCTTAGATACAGGAGGCCAGCGTCTACTTAAGACTTTCTCAAAAAGGGTTAAATACAGCTTCTTGCAAATAAAATACTAAGAAACCTTCCTAGATTTCTCGTTAAAGAGTAAGATTTTAAGATTCTTCTGCAGAAACCGATTCAGTAATCTAAGGTGCTCTGACGAGAGAGATAGTCATTTTGGCAGCTATTAACTAAATATCCTACACTATTTTTGAAGTAATATCTTTAATGACATCAGAGTCACTGAAGTTTAGTAGGGAGCGAATCCCTCTCTCGATAAAATTTCGCGTATTACTATTAATTTTTTTAATAAATAAAACCCAGATTTTTATTATAGAGGCATTTTTTACTATGTAGTAAGCTTCATTCACGTGTGCGAATATTTTTTTCCACATATTTGTCGTGTTCATAAAAAAATAAAGCCCTTTTCTTGAGATTCTTTCAGTAAATCATACAATATCTAGAGTTATAAGTATAAGCTATCGCGTTTGCTCTCGAAATTATCAGCTTCATTCAATATATTGATGGTTTTAGTAACAATTTCTAAGATCTCCATCTTTACCTTAATTAAATCTATTTATTTTCTACGACTTCAGAATACTTCTTATTTAAAGTCAAGCAATAAGTTTGAGGAGAAATTGAAATAAATATCAAACATTATGACTTGTGTTTTATAAGAAATTCAACTTATTTTAGCTAATTCTTTTGTTCAACAAGTCAATTATGTTGAAGAGAGTAAAAGAAAGTTTAAATACTATAATTGTCGAATAACTTATTAGGATATCTCCCTTAGTGAGTCACTATTGGGTGGCAGCACATCCAGAGCATGATTTTGCAAATGTTCTCTTTTGTAATTGTATTTAAGCTACTTGAAAGTCAATCTAAAGCCAGCTTTTAAAGCAAGAAACAATAAGTTGGGAGAATCTGTCCTTGAAAAATCTTAATCCTTATCTATTTTCATTTTCACTTTGATTTAATCTATGCTGGAGAAGTATTGTTCTCATTTATACAGTCTTAAGTTTTAGGAAAGCTTCATCCGCCATCCAGATTCAGATAGCAAGGATCAATTTCTGTTTCAGTTTAGATAATCTTTGCTTCAATAGAATCATTAATTATAAAAAGTAATTTAAGTTAACAATTTTTAATTCAAGTAGAGAATTATAATACCTTTGATGGAATCTCACTAAAGTAAGCAGTTACTGATTTGAATAATGAAATAAATCTACTGGCTATCTACCAATATAAATCAACAGGAAATCCAGTCATACAAGTCTGAAGTTATTTATGAATGAGAATTGGGTGATGAGAACAGCCAAAGTGCTCATCTTAGATTAAATGAAGAGGAAGAAGGTGATTTTCATGTGTGTGGCGGCTATTAATAGATTGTGAGATAGACCCGAGGTTCAAATGTGCTATTCAGTGAGGAAGTCATGGAGTACGAGCTCATCATTACTTCTTATCATATATGGAAAGAAAAATTATATAGATTTTAATTTTGTCATATTTGGATGTTCTGTGAGGGTGAAGAGGTCCTCTATGAAACTAATAAGATCGGAGAGCACTGCTATCATATCGATCTCTAGTTCTATGACTTGCACTAGTCGGTGGCAGGCTACGCCCAACCTGGCCTCTAAAGAGCAAAAATCAAATTTCAAGGCTATACCAATAAAGACGATGTCTTGGAGCTTTTTCTTCTTTCCTTACTAATTATGCATATTTAATATTATGGAAGTAATAGTGATATAATAATGAAGATGAAAATTATGAATATTGAGAGGAGGAAGAGAGAAAGGAGGATGAGAAGGGTCCTTACAGAACGGTGGCCTAGCAAATTGAAGCCAGAGAATTTAACTATGATGGAGTGAGGTACAGCTTCAAGCGCAAAAAAGAAATAAGCTAAAAGAA
>JAJKFJ010022394.1:0-55229 GCA_027382625.1 Tetmemena sp. SeJ-2015
ACCCGAAAAGATTTTTGCTACAGTCTACGGAGATTTAAATAAGGAAACTTCTATGGAAGATCTTCGCGCGCTACTCCAAGTGAAGTGCGCTTGGTGGCGAAGAGTTTGGGGATCAATCAAATAATTGATGAGCACATCTTGAAACTTAGAAGTGCGATGAGAGAACAGCTGCAACTCCTAACTTTCCATCTGCAAAGCAACTTTCAAATGCGAGAGTATAGTGGCGCTGGCACTTTTCAACATTTTTGCGATGGAGTTGATGTTGAGAACTGGCTATTACTTCTGATAAGGGTGACTACATCCATACCTTAGAGTCAAAATGAAACTGAGATTGGGTGTGTAGTTATTTTTGAGTAATTTCTCGTTTGACTCGCATGATTATAAGTTATTATAAAAAATTACTTGCAAAAAACTATTTTTATTTTTTTAATATATTACCGAATATTTAATTCTTGCAATTACCTCCCCCATTCTCATATAAAAAGCTATAATAAATGAAAGCAATAATAATTTGTAAAGAAAAAAAGATTTAAAACATTACGAAAAGAAAGAAGAATTAAAAAGAAAGAAGGAACTGATTATGCAAAAGTTTTAAGGCAAAAGATAAAACTACATTCAAAAGAGCACTGATAGTTAAAGCCTTAATAATTCACTTTTGCAAAGGACTAATAGCTCACTTAATGACTCAAGTATTGGTACGGAGGATAACTAAATTTGTTGCTCACTATGTAAAGAAGAGTTCATATTGATAATTACTTTGTTACCATTTGGACATTTGGATTATCTCAAGAACTAAAATGATTGGCGCATCTTATTCTAAACTATCAAATCATAAGAAGAGATGGCAGAAAAGTTACAAGTCTTGCCTTTAAGTGAAAATTCTTAAATGGAAGAGATAAAGGAAACTAGAAATAAAGTCAACGAAGAATAGAACTATCATTAAGATGAAGGAAGAAATAAAAATATGATGATAGAAATTGGGGGAGATGCTACTTACTCCTATTAAAAGTCAAAATTTATTAAAAAATTCTAATTGAGTCAAAAATAATAAAAAATTCAAAAATCCAATAATTTTGCCCTTTAAAATTTTTTTTGAGGGTCAAATTTTATGACATCAGATTTTCTTTAATAATCTATTTTAATTTTTAAGAAAAATTTAAAACTTTCTTTAATCTCAGGATAATATATTAAAAATTTCTTTTGACAAAATATCTTCTCTTTTTATTGCTATTACTCTAAATCACTTATATTCTAGCAATGCCACCTGTACCCATGAGCCATATTTTAGAATTAAAAAATACTTTTTATGACTCAAACTCTGTTGCTCGTTGTCGCTTTGATTCGCAAGTTCCACGGAAGGTGCATTTTTGATTGCTCTATCATTTGTTCTTTGAACTCTCTTGATATCACATCTCCTCACAAAGTTAGGGCGATTTACTATTTCTCTTGCTATATGATCTCTAAATATTATTTATTGAAAAATCGAATGCCAAAATTTTGATATACAAATTTCCGTAAATAAGACAGAATCTTCATAGAACTTTGAGAACTTACGGAAGAGCAAGTAAACCCATTTATTTTGTATAATTAAAATCTATAAAAATATGCCTAATTATATCCTTCATTTATCTTGTAATGGATTTCATTTAAAAGATATTGACTCAATAGTACAAGAATAAATGCTCAAAGACTTTAATACTTTACGTTCTGAATAGGACAATAGAAATCAAATTGCACTAATCAGATCTTTATAATTTAAGAGTACTCAATCATCCCAAAGTAAGCTTTAATTTAAATTGATGATGCACTTTAGTTTATGAAAAATGAGAAAGAAAACAAATTTTCAAGACTATATTTAATAAGTCTAGAATTCTTAAATAAAAAAAACTAAATTGTATATATTTCATGTCTTTGTGCGTTATAAAATGTAATCAGTAAATGATCTTCTTTATCAAAAAATATTGATATCGTATTTTAAATTTATAAAACATTTTTCTGTGCAAACTATATTCTCTTTTATAATATTATGTGACACTCTATTCAGATACTTAAAAAAAGTTAGCCTTAAATATATATTATAATAATAAATAGCAGGGATAAAGTCGACACTTATTTCCTAGTTTAATGGCAAATCTAAAAATAGAAATTAACCTTGCAATTTTTATCTTTCCTAAAAATAATTAGAGAGCCTTTATTTTTTAATTCAAATCAGGGATAGATATCAAATCCTTATTAAGATAAGTAAGTTTTTTTTTTCATCTTTGAACTTTCTGATTCTTCTTTAAAAATATATGCTAGGTAAGAGTGTAATCAGTTAGAGGGGACGACGAAAAATAAATGTAATGTTATTAAATAACGAAGGGCCAATTTCATTTAAGTCTTAAATCGGCTCTAAATCATCAAAAAATTAATTTTTATTGGCAAAGATGATTTTCATTCTTTTTTAATGTGGTTGAAGGAAAATCGAAAATTATTAATTTTGATCCTCAAAGGTATTTCAAAGGCAAAAATCTCTTGAAATTTTGACAAATTTAGACCATAAAAAGGTGTAAGTGTTATTTCCTCCTTCCCTCCCCCATAAGAAATAAAAAACTAAAAATAAGCTATCTAGAGGATAGAGAAATCAAAAGGAGCACTTTTATTAAGCGCAGCCACTACTCTCATTTCAAACGCTTGAATGATACAAGCAAACTCAAGATTTTAGGGAAAGAAAGATAAGGGTTATTATTGACGTTGATTTAGCACGGTCTTGTGCCATTTTTGGAGACATATATCTATTGGACTTTATAAGCTAAGTAAAATTATATTAAGAAATAAAATTTTTAATCTTATTATTTATTATGTATAAATTTAGACAATTAAATAATCTAGGTCTAATATTTAAAGAAAATCTCGAATAATTCTCTCATGAGTAGATATTTAAAGCTCATTTATGGTTAAAATATAAAAGAAATGCGGTATTAGTTTAAATAATAAATGAAGAGTATTAAACTGAAGTTGATTAAAATGATAACAAGGCACCAAGAGTGAACCTTGCTGGATAGATTATTAAATTTTACAATCAAAGTATTCTTATCACCTTTGAATAGGAATTCTTTGCAAAGATATGCTGAAATTGCTAAGTCTTTAATGATAAATGGAGCCATGCCTTTCAGGCACTTGTAGTCTGGATACCTCTATTGGCAAAACATCAAACATAGTGTAGCAACATTTATAAAATTATTTAAAACTCAATTGTTATTGGAATAGAATTTAATTATACCTCAACTATCGAGTCTAACAGGTACATTTTTCAAAGATTATAAGTTTTCTATTTATTATTTCCTTTTTGAACTAATTTTTTCATAATAATATCTTAATATATAATTAATTTGGTTAATAAATGGAAGGAAGTAATTTTGGTAGAGCTGAGGGACGCTAAAAAAACCCTAATCAGTCGCAGAATAAAAACAAAGGTTAGCCGAATGGGGCTAGAAACAATCAGATGATGAACCAAAGCAACTAAAATTCTTACAAGCCTAAAATGGAGCACAGAGGTTATATTGATCAGAAGAAAACATATAAAACTTTAAATAAAAAGCTACTTTTAATTGTTTAGAGGTACGATTTCTTAGCTAATCAAGATTTAAGGGGTCCCCTAATTGACGACTCTTAAAGCGATCAACTGGAGAGTGACAGCGACGACGAATTTGAGAGCAGTGATGATACAGATATTTATGAATAACTAAGTTTCGATGATGATGCTGAAGGCAGCCAGTCCGAGGGAAGGCAAGGAGTTCAACATCATAATAAAAATCGAAAACTGGATCAATTCCGCTAAGGTGGTGAAGATTAAGAGGCCAGATATCGATCGGGCAACCCCACAGGCAGCTATAAAATTTTATGTAATATTTTTATATTTAATCAACTCAAATTTTCACCATACTTATCTAGAATTTGATTCAAGGAGAAACTAGGCCTAAAAGGAGGTAAGTGCTAAATAACGTTTATTTGCTTTTTTTAGGAAGCAGCTATAGAGGATTCGAGGAGATAAGGAACTCCTGGTGAAATGTAAGAGGAGCAAGCGGACAGAGAGAGACTAAAGAGATCTGCTCTCAGAGTTTAAATGGAAGACGAGGAAGAGATGAAAGAATAAGCTGAAGAGAGAAAGAGATAGAAGGCCACAAGAGCTCAAAAGAGGGCCCGCAAAGCTCTAAGGAAGTTGATGTGGAAATAGGGACTGATTTACGAGAATCTAAAGTAAATTGAACCTCAGTAGAGAGAAATGCATATCACCGAGGAGTAGAGAACTAACAACTTGCGGTAACTACTGAGATAAGAGTTGGAGCAAAAGGAACTCTTCAAGAACTTGAACAAATCCCAAAAAGATCATATGAATTTGATTTATTATTAATCACTCCAAGAGCAGAAGAAGGATTTGGAAACATTCAAAATGGACTATATTCAGAAATTGGAAAAGAACCAGGCAGAATAAAAGGTCTTGTTGAATGAATTAAGTGATGGATTGGAGTAGAGGCATAAGAAAATTCAGGATAATCAGGAAGATATTATAAAATCCCTTGAAGAATCTTTGAATTAAAAGGCGATTATGGGACTTACAGATCTTTTAGGACTAGAATGAGAGCGCATTTAGATTCTGCATACTTGCATTGCCATTTGTTATTATAGAATAATAATAATTACAAATTTAATTCTATAAAACTATATCTTTTGGGACATTACTATTTTAAAATTTTACGATGTTGGAATCGAATATAAATGAAAAAATGTATTATTTTTATAAAATAATTTAATTATCATGATATGAAATTTTCAAAAAGCCCTAATAATTTGTAAGATAAAGTAATAGATATATTATAATCAATTTTATTTTTGCGAAGTGACTTTTAAAGCCTTATTAAATTATTTTTAATTTGTAAAAATACAACATCAGATTTTTCTTTCTTGCTCTATCAATATTAAACAATTATTTTTTGAAAAAGTTTTTAGGTTATTAAAAAATAATGAAAATATTTAATAAAATTTCTTTTAACTCAAGTTAAAGTTAAAACTTTTGCATTTTAGTTTCAATTTAAACAATATTACTTTAAAATCCTAAAAAAGTTATTTTTAAATTAAATAAATATGCTCTCTGAAGCAAGTTAAGTGTTCACTTATCTATCAATGGTGAGGACCGATCCGTCCCAAATCTCTCAGATACTTGATGAAACTTTCTAAGAGGCACAAGTCAAAAGTTTAGCTGAGCCAATTAGTAAATGCGAGAAAATCTTCGATGCCTTTTTCAAGCAGTGATAAAATATCAATTGAGTATTCTTTTGAATTTAAGAAAGTGCTAAATCTTCCTGTTTGGACAAATAAACTTTGAAGAAGCAGAGAATCAGCTTAAGAAAGCTTCGGCGGGAAAAGCGAGGGTGTCAGAGCTTGAAGTAGGATGAGGCTCATCAGCAATTCCTTTCTTATCTGCACCAGACCTTAGAGTCAAAATGAAACTGAGATAGGATGGATCAGTAGTTATTTTTGAGTAATTTGGCGTTTGACTCGCATGATTATAAATATTAATAAAGAAATTAATTATACACAACTTATTCTCACATTATAATAGGGCTTTGAATGGTATTTTGAATATTTAACTCTTGGGAAACAATATTCAAAAGAGTTGTGATAGTATTAATAATATACATTTTAAAAGAACAAAAAATCTTTCTCAACAACTCTATTGTTGAGGGGGAGGGTAGTTAAATTTGTTGCTCACTATGTAAAGAAGAGAATTGATAATTACTTTGCCAAGCCATTTGGGCAGTTTGGATATATTGCAAGAACGAAAATGATGGCGCACTCATTATTCTTCACAATAAATTCATAAGATGAGATGGTAAAAAAGGCTTTAAACCGAAGATCTTAATATAAATTTTGAAGCGAGGTGTTTTTAAAAAAAGTTAATAAAGAGTAAGAAGAGAAAAAGTATGATGAATAATAGGGCAGATAAGAAGAAACGAGGGAAGAAATTAGAAACCTTAATGTTAGAAATCTGGCTGATAAAGAACTCTCAGGGAGCACTCTCATTAAGTGCAGCCACTACTTCAAATGCTTGAACGATTATTAAGAAACTCAAGATTTGATGGCAAGCGAGCTAAGGACTATTGTTGGAACTGACTGAAATATCTTTTTGTGCCCTTTTTGCAGACATATTTCTAATGGGCTTATTCCAGATGATATGACCATTACTCGTCATTGATTTTGTCTTTTTACGGTATTTATGGTTAAGAGCTATCTGATTTAAATGGCTGATGAGGCTTTAAATAGCTCATTTGACGATAAGAATTTCAGCGAAAAGAATCTATAAAAAAATATCAAATCATTTAAAGAAAGTTAGTGTGTAGAGATAACTTAAAGAAGGCACTAGACTTATTCATAAAAGTGTGCTACGCTTGAAAATGCCTAATCAGCTTAAGCTTCTAGATACCTAGCATGTGTTCAAGTTTATTGACCTGCCTCAAGATTTACAGTCTCTGATTCAGCAGTACTTAAATCATTTTTAAAGTATGTCGTATTGATAATTACTATAAGAAAAAGTGCAAGAGCTGCTAAAAGCAACCTAAAGAGGCTTGTATATGTCTCTTCTTGTGTGAGGAAATTTGCTGCTTCGGGCAACTTTGCTGCAGGGACCTGCCAGGGATGAAAAGTATGGAGGGTGAATTGAGTTTCCATTCCAGGACTTGCGAAGGAGGCTCCTGTCTATTCCTTCATAACTTCAAATGGAAAGATAGTTTTAATTGAAGGAGAGAGGTCCATTCAGAAGAACTGTCAATTGAGATTTTAGGGTTTCTAATGAGATTATTAGAGAAAGAAGCAGTCTTCATAGAGACTGAATTAAATTTAAAAAATACACCTGATTTCTTAACTTAGACATTACCTAGTTCTAAGTATAAATCATTCAATTGAAATTTAAAAAATTTTAGTCTGAAATACAATCTGATGCTAAAGAAATCATTTAATAATTTATTAAAGATTAAATATTGAATTCTAATACTGAACTTATTTTCTAGAGAGATTGTTTAATTTATTACAAATTTCAATAATAATTTTTAAAAAATATAAATTAGGATTTTAATTTTTATATTTAAGAATTTATAATTTATAATTCTTGTAAAAAGAATAAATAAACTCTTTCATATAAAATTTTTATTTGTATGATTTTCTAGCTTTTTATAAGCACTGACAGTAACAAATTGGATTATTTTATTTTCTTTATCACATCTGCATTTGAAGAAATGTGACTAGTGACTTGTTATTCTTCGTCTCTCATTCTCATTATAATCCTTAGGTTTCAGCTCCAGCAGCAAATCTGGAACCTTTCTATTGTTCTTAATTAGTCCATGAAGATTTTCACAACCAGAGTGAACTAGTACTCTGGATAGTGAGAAGTCTATGATCTTGACTGTGAATTCCCCTGACGAACTCTGGCATATCAAGATGTTCTGAGGCTTTAAGTCTCTGTGAAGGATTCCAAACTTGTGGAGAAAACTCAAACCTTTGACTAATTCTCTCATGATAGTAGCTGCTAACCCAGGATTCCTTCTAAGATAAAGTAAAATTAGTTTAAAGTGAATAATTAAAGATTTTCTGCTTTGAAAATGAGATCTTCAAGAGTGTGAGGTATATACTCCATGACTAGAGCTGTTTATAAGTAGACTGACTCCACTTTATCAGATTTAACTTCTCTGCTTTCTTCAGATCTCTATGACTCGTTTCCTCTTGATCTATTATGCCCTTCAGTGATCTCCAGTTACTATGATTAATCACTAGGCTCCTTGATTTTAAGAACTTATTATACTAATAAGGAATAGACTATAAATAAAACTTCATAGACTTGAGGAAAATTAGGATGGCCTTTTTCTGAAAGCTCTCTTAAAATTGCGATTTCTATGAGCATCTATTTAGCAAATTTTAGAGACTTCTTCTCATTCTGAAAAACCTTGATTGCAAATAGATCTTGTGAAGTTTAATTTTAAACTAGCCACACTTGCCCATAGGATCCTGAGCCAATTGGTTTTATTGGGATATATTTCTTGCTCAGACTTATTATTCGAGGTATTTGCAAACTAAGTTTCAAAATACTATTTTAGATTTTATGAGAATGAAATGATAAAATTTCTAAATGATACTATGATTCAGATTGTAATTAAGCGAAACTTACTTATTTCTATACACTCTCTACTTTATTGATGCTAATCAAAACTAGATTAATATAAATTTATCATTTAATAAAATAAATTCCATAATCTTATAATTATTCATATTTCAAAATCTCATCAATAATGTCTAGAGAAATCATTAACGTCTAATTCTTCCTGGATATAAGTAGAATTTTTTAAAAATCAGAATGCAATTCTTAAACATATTCAAATGAATTAAATGATTTTACACGATTATAAATGTCAATAATTCTTCTTCTAAAAATATATTATAAGTTACTGAAATACATATAAAGGATAAATAATTAATCAAAATATCATTTGATGCATTATCTTTGTCACTGAATAAATTTCCCTAAGCCAAATTTTTAGAATTTTGGAACATCCTGCCTTTAAATACTCAATGTCTAAATTTTCAGCTGATTCTTTTCTAATGAGAAGTATTTAAAGCTCAATTATGACTTGAATTTAAAAGAAAATTCAGCTTTGACTCAAACTAATAGGCTAAAAAACGTATTATTCATCGTTAATGATGCAAACTAAAAAAAATAATGCTTTTATTCTTGAAATATATTTTATATTTGATTACGAGAGGAGTCTCTCTGTCAAAGAGAATTAGAAATTGCGATTTTTAACTAACTAAGAATAGGAGGATTAAAGCAGGTCGTCATACAATTATACTCTGGATGGCTATTTCAAAAAAGTTGATTATTTAAATCTTAATTCAGATTGGAAATTAATTAAACCCTTAAAATTCTCGCTCTTACTGCCACTTATTTTAAAGCTTATTAATTTGCTACTATTTTAACTTGATTCCTCATGAATTTGCTTCTATAATATCTCAGATTATAATAAATTTAGTTAATTAGAATGTAAAGCACAGGTGAGAAAAAATAGTAAACAGAGACACATCAGAGTGAGGGCAACCAATTCGCGAGCAATAACTTTTCAAGATCAAACCAGCCCCAAATAAATCAGAAAACTGACTAGAGAAAAATATACAATACTGTCATTAAAAAGATAGTTTTTATTGTATAGAGGTAAGTTAAAAGACTAAGTCATAAAGTTTAGAGACTAAGCTACTGAGTAAGCTTCAGGGGAGAATGTAGAGGACACGATCGGAGATAGCACTCTTAGTAGGCTCCTTGAAAACTTTAAATATATCAGTAAATTTTTTCTTTTTTAATAAACACAGGCACAGGTACTGAAGACAGTAGTTTCCACCACAGCTAGGAGGATTATCAGCCTCGACCCCAAAATATTCAGCCTACTGATCAGGTAAGTATCTATCAATTAATTATGGCTGAGAATTTAATAAAAAAGAGAATTAAATCATTAATAAATATTCCTATTCATAATCAGCGACAGTTTGAATTTTTTATTGAAATTATTGTCATTAAATTAAGCAAGAAACTCTAAGTATCTTTCAACCTTGCAACTTCTTCGTGAGAGTGTAGAGATTTAGTTCGATCACAAGTTTGTAAACTTGCTTAATTTTTTGGTTCAGTCGAATAAGCCCCATATTGAGCTACCTAAATCATAATTTAAGGGCCAACACAACTCTTCTTTTAATAATTTAATTCCCATTTTCATTTAAATTTGAACAATAATGATTGATTGCTTTGATTAGAACTAGAGAAACAGATAAGCTCTTAAAAGATCACATATGAATAGAGATGATACTAATGAAGATAATGAGGGAGGAATTGACGACCTCTCTCTCAGAATCGAAGATATGGGAATTAGAGCTCTCTAATAGCTCAAGTAAATGAATGGGTACCCCTTGGAAGAGTTACATAAGGTAGATCCAGTACTTCAATATCTCACTTCATTTATGCAGGTCGAGAAGGAGATTAGAGAGATTATGAAGTTAGATAGAGAGGATTTGAGCTTTTTCAGGGATTAGATTAAGTCCAGACAACAGCATGTACAATAGATACAGCTTTTCAATAAAGAGTAGATTGTTGCAACTGAGAAGCGTCACAAAGAGCAACTCTTGAAGCTGCTACAGGCCTAATAAGTTGAGCTCAATTAAATGAAGAAAGTGCAAGATACGTAAATGAAAAGATTGAATCAAGCACACATTGAGGAGATAAAAAAGATACAAGAGAAAGAAAAGGAATAGAGAGAGAGGAGAATTCAAGGATTGAGAAAACTACTTGACTTTGATTGAATAAGGATTAATTAAGTTTGATTCTTGATGAAATTATTCAAAACTTAATTTTAGACATTTTTTATTATAGAATGATGTCAGAAAATAAATTTCTCAGCTAAAATTATTTCTTTAAAATATATGACGTTGTAATAAAAGAGAATAAAATAATTGTAATTTCTCTCAAGGGTTTAAATTATTATTGAGATATTATTATAATGATATAATAATTTCAAATGATAAATGATAGTCAAGGAAACTAATATTTTATAAACTTTTATTTTCGTCTTTTCTAATTTAAACATAATATAATTTTTAAGTGCAAATGGCTAATGTTGTGGGGAAAAAATTGCAATGAACATATATGGAAAAAGAATAAAATAATTGATATTTCAAATCTAAGGACAGTTCATTTACTAAATTTTAAGTTTAGACTTTCTCATTTTAGTTACTATTTAAGCTATAATTTCATTGATTGTCATTATAAGTCTATTATTAAATTAATTAAAAATGTTCTCAGAAGCAAGTCAAGTGACCACTTATCTATCAATGGTGAGGACCGATCCGTCTCAAATCTCTCAGATACTTGATGAAACCTTCTAAGAGGCACAAGTCAAAAGTTTAGCTGAGCCAATTAGTAAATGCGAGAAAATCTTCGATGCCTTTTTCAAGCAGTGATTTAATATCAAGTGAGTATTCTTTTGAATTTAAGAAAGTGCCAGATCTTTCTGTTTGGATAGATTAACTTTGAAGAAGCAGCAAATCAGCTTAAGAAAGCTTCGGCGGGAAAGGCTGGAGGTGTGTGCGCTAAAACTCTAAAATCGGGAGATGTGGCTTGGAAATGTGAAGACTGTGAGTTAGATCCTACCTGTATAATCTGCCAAGATTCTATTTCAAATCATTTTAAGATTGCTTTGAGAAAGGAAACCACAAGGGGCATAGAGTTTGGTTAAAAAAGAATGTGAGTGGGTGCTGCGACTGCGGTGATCCTGATGCCTGGCGTGAAAATGGATTCTGTGCTGACCATAAGGGATATGAAGCAAAATACTTTAAAGATGCTTTGAATGCATTTTTGAATTTATTAAAGCCTCAAGTGAGACTCTAATGCACATGCTACCCTAGTTCATGAAAACAAGTGCTCAATATGTTTTCGAATACGTATGCAAATAGGTTAAGATGTTTATTTGTGGATAATATAGACGCTAATCTTATAATTTAAGATCCAAAGTCTGAGACTGCAATACATGAAGGACCTTTCTTCAAAATCTCAAAAAAAGCCATTCAAGAACAATTTAAAGTTAGCATCTTAAGGATTCCTGGTATCCCTATACTTGATAAACAAACTTTACGCTTTCTTAAGCTGGGCGGTTGAGGCTTCTCCAGCATTTATCTTCTTTATTGCAAGTGCTATGGAAAGCTCTTACTATCAGACAAAATTAAAAGAAACCTTGAGATAAGGAACAGAGCAGATTGAATCCTTAGAATTAGAATCTAATCACAAATGTTGCTATAGAGGTTATATTCAAATCATTAAGTTTATATTTAAGGTTTTACCAGTGAAGATGAGAAGTCAGACTTTTATTCTAGACTGAAAGCCTTTATTGATGACATGTAAATTTAAGATGCAGAAGAGGACCCTATAGATCAATTAATCTTTTAACTCTATTTCTTAAGAATAGATAGCAATCTGATGTAGATTGCACTGACTGATTAAATACAGTAGACCTTTAACAAACTTGAGCTATTAAAGTCTCAAGAGGATATCTGCCTCTGCAATTGCATAGATTTAACAATGCAAGTCAACTCTCTTGTGTCTCAAGCTGACCGAGCCCTGATTCACGATTTGCTCTTCAAACTATTTTAGAGCTACAGATTTAAGCAGCAACTAGGTCTGAGTTTCGTTGCGAACTATGAATCTCTCTACACTCAACGACATGATAAAATGAAAAACCACCTATGTTCTATTGGTGTTCAAATTTTAACCATTGATGAAATCGGTTTGATGCTAATGAAGACTAATAATTATGATTGAGTCTAGTTTAATCTTTATGTTAATGAAGGACGAGCAATATCGAGAAAATATGCTCAAGACACTTTCCAGCATGATTGATCTTAGTATAAGAGCTCACTACACAACCGTTAATGCAGATAGCCTGTTTCACATTTTTTATGATCTCAAATATCTCTGCAGGCCAAAGTGTGTTCAATTCTTAGTTATGGAGACCACTTTTTTGGAGAGCTTGCTAGAAATTCTTTAGAAATTCTACTATACAGATTTAGTAGCCTTTAGACAGAAGCACGTGAATTTCGACTAAGGTAAGTCTCTTTTTCTTCAAAATACTTAATGCAAGCCATTGATGTAGATTCTTATAACATGGAATCACTGAATGTCACATTCACTATAATGAAAGTCATGAAAAAGTTCATTAATCAAGTAGATCCCAGAAACATTGAACGCAACAAGAAGCTAATGGCAGCTTTCATTTCATTCTTCAAAGACTTAAATCATAAACTTTAAACAATACCCGAGATGAACACAACAATTGTAGCACCCTCAAAGCAAGAAGTTAAAATACAGAAAGGGTTCTTTTTAATACCTCTGCATCAGATTTTTAGCATCTATCTTTCAAGACTCATCATTTACAATTACACACAAGAAAAGATATCAAAGGGAGTCAAGAGCGGTGATTTAATAGTTAACATCTTTAAGCGATATCAAGATTATCCGCTTGGTGAAAATTAGAATCAATATGTCTAGAGTGTAATTTTTGACATTTTGGGTCCTCTAATTCGTTAATGGAGCTTCTGCCATGAGATCTTAAGTGGATAGTGGGTATATTTTTAATTAAATTACTTAAGGGTAATGTCCGGTTTAGAATTGAACAACATTTCCAAGATCTTGTATATAGCGCCTGAATATTTCTACTATGTTGAATTGGGCCTATTCCAATTGCTCATTGCAGCCTCTCCAAAGCCCTCTCAAACTATCAACTATATAATGCAGTAGCATGAGAGCAATCCTTGGCTAAAAATTTGTTACTAAAACTTAATCACGAAGCAGCCTTTTGAAGACAAGGATATGAATAATCAATTAGGACCAGTTTTCGCCTAAAAAAAGCTCAATATTTAAGATAGTCATATTTTTTAAGTTCTACTTTAATTAGCTCAAATAGCTTATTCATTGGTAGCTTAGATTCCTTATTTAGCTATGTGTTCAGGAAATGACTTTCTTATATCCTTTCACAGGAGATGTTGACGGCACTAAGAAGCCTGATGAACAAAAGGAGTATATGAGCTAGCCAATTTAAGCTGACCTCTCTCAAGCTTTCAAGACAGAGATGAAAAGAAATCTAGTACACATCATGCTCTCATATGGAGGAAAAGTTGACATCAAAGAATTGAAGAAGACAACTCATAAAATCTTAAATTCTTCTTCTTATCTTAAATCTACTAAGAGTCTGAGTATTTTGAAGAGGCCCTAGTAGAAATTGCAGATTAGGTTAAAGATAAAAGCAAGAAGACTTTATTTAAGCTCAAAGACTCTTACTTTAACTATTTCGAACCTTCATATTACTTCCAACCAGACCTTATGCCCTAGGTGATGGAATCCATTTCCCAAATGAAGAAAGAGAAAAGAGATATCAATGAGGTGCTTGGCGATTATACAGATGTAGGGGAGGGAAAGCGTCAACATGCCTATTAATATCTCTATAGCATCAATCAAATTATGAGAGAAGCTATCAGCCAGAGCTTAGTTATCACTTATTTGAGAGAACTATTTGTGTTCTGGACTAGTGCTAATAACAAAGAGTTTGAAATAGTCGATATTCAAAGTGGTCATGAGTGCCTTAAACTTTTAAAAGATGAACCATTTTTTCTTTTAAACTCTTGCAGCTCATTCTAGAATCATAACCCGGCCTTCAGACTAAGGAATTCTTGATATCTGTCTTCACCTCAAATGAAAGTGAATTCATATCGTCTCTTCTTAAACTAAAGACTGAAAATGAGCAGCTTACTTAAGCTATAGATATCATTCTTAAGGAAATATATTCCCTAGAGCCATAGGGATTTCCTTAGATAGGAGAAGCATTAGGACTTTAGAGAAATGAAAACGATTAGGCGGAATCGTAAACACTAATGGAAGATATCAACCAAGCAGTACTGAGAAAACAAGGTTCGCAAATTGAAGCAAAGAAGGAAGAGTTAAGGAGAAAGAAGGAACTGATTTTGCAAAAGTTTTAAGACAAAAGATAAAACTACATTCAAAAGAGCACTGATAGTTAAAGCCTTAATAATTCACTTTTGCAAAGGACGAATAGCTCACTAAATGACTCAAGTATTGGTACGGAGGATAACTAAATTTGTTGCTCACTATGTAAAGAAGAGCTTCATATTGATAATTACTTTGCTTAGCCATTTGGACAGTTTGGATATATCTCAAGAACTAAAATGATGGCGCACTCATTATTCTTTACAATAAAATCATAAGATGAGATGGCAGAAAAGTTACAAGTCTTGCCTTTAAATGAAAATTCTTAAATGGAAGAGGTAAAGGAAACTTGAAATAAAGTCGAAGAAGAAAAGAAGTCGTATGAAGAAGAAGAGATATTTAAATTAGGAAGAGAAGAACTTATGATAGAAGAGATTAAATAAATTAGCGTAAGCTATCTAGAGGAAAACGAGCACACAGGAAGCACTCTTATTAAGTGCAGTCATTACTCGCACTTCAAATGTTTGAATGATTACCTTGTAACTCAGGAAGCAGATTTAAGAAAGAGAGAGCTTAGGGGTATCATCGGAATTGACTTTAATACCTTTTTGTGTCCTTTTTGCAGGCATATATCTAATGGACTTATTCCAGCCGATACTTTACACAATTTTAACGAGAGAAAATTCGACTAGAAAGACTTCATTTTTTATTTTCAATCAGCTTGAGTTGCTATAACTTAGCTCCTAATCTTTATCAAGACTGGTTTAAAAATAGACTTTAAAAACGGGAGAGACCTTGCTAATAGATATTAAAAATAACCCTTCTGAAATACTCAAGACAGTAGAGAGTTTTATATTACATAGAATAAGCTAGGTCGATATTTCTGGACCTTATGATTTCTTAAGAAAAAGCAAGCACTCTGTCACTTGCCAGGATTACTCATTTTTAAAGTCTTAATGTTTTATTTTAACTCTTCCATTTTGAATCTCACTACAAATCTTCTTTCTATAATACTTGACTCTGGAATCAATCTCAGAAATGAATCTTAAGCTGGTCTTTTCAGTGAGGACGAAGAAATGACTGAAGAAAGTTTCAGCGAAATATGCGTGTATCATATTAAGAATAATCTCAACTCAGGATCTTTTTAAAAATAAGACTTTAATAAAGAGTATTATATGTTTTTTTAACTCTCATTTTTTATTAATCATAGAAACTTAGAACAGATTAACGTCTGGACGGCTTAAATATTGTTGAAGAAGACATATTCTAGTACGGATTTAAGATACTTTATTACAGCTATATGGCCCTTTAATCACAGCCTCAAAGATTCTAGGCCTTGTTTACAAATTTAACCAGCTAACTTTTTAAGCTAATCAAGTTCTAAGCCCTAGTAAGGGTCAAATTTTTGTAGAATAGAGGTGCACTAACAGGTAGTATGGCAAGTCATCTTTAAATCAACCTATTTATTAAAATTAGTCTTTAATCTCTAAGCGCAATTAAGTCTTGAAAACTTGGCAGATATAGTCAAACAAGATGATCTTAAAGAGTTTTTGGTTAGAGCTTAACTTCCATTCTTGAGAAAAATGCTGTGTGTGAAGCTTCTTTTTTCAAGTTACTATCATACTCAAACGTAGCTAGAATACTCTAAGAGTTAGCAATTTTTCGATCAAGCAGATCCTTTAAAAATGGAACAAGACCTTAATATAGATTGTAATTTAATATAAATAATATAAATCAAGAATGAGGATGTCATTCTGCTCAATCATTTATTTGACCAGTGATAAAAACCTAATTTGAGTACTCTGTTCTTTATCTACATTTTTATTACAACTATTTTAGCTAAAATTTATGTATCATCTATCTCGTAAAAAGCTATAATTATTTTCTCAATCTTAATGATTCTATATTGAATAGTTTTAATGACTAGTCTTAAATACTTTTAAGTCCATTTCTGTATTATTTACTATTTAAAAAGTTTCTCAATTCAAATTGAGCGATAATATTGAAATATCTATGCAAAGATTGAAAAGTGAGCATGACCATTACTCTGCATTGATTTTGTCTTTGGGCCACATTTCTGATGATCAAGAGGAACTCAAGCTTATGAGTTAAGAGCTTTAAGTAGACTTGGGCTTTGAATTCATCCAGGAGATATTAGTATTTAATACTTATGTTATTTTTTATGATAAAGGCAAAGGAGGAAGAGGAGAATTAAGAAATAAATAATGAGATACCAAGGGCATAAAAGCACTAAGAAAGCATTTAAAAGCTAATTTAAATGGCGGATGAGGCTTTGAACAGTTCATTCGACGATATGAATTTCAATGAGAAGAATCTAGAGCAAGGCATATCAAATCATTTAAAGAAGTTAGTGCGCAAAGATAACTTAAAGAAGGCACTAGACTTATTCATAAAAGTGAAAGCTACAACTACATATGCTGAAGATTCAGTAAAGGGAGTATTACGCTTGAAAATGCCCAACTAACTTAAGCTACTAGATACCTATCATGTGTTCAAGTTTATTGACTTGCCTAAAGATTTCCAATCTCTGATTCAGCAATACTTAAATCATTTTTAAAGTATGTCGTATTGATAATTACTATAAGAAGAAGTGCAAGAACTGCTTAAAGCAACCTAAAGAGGCTTGTATATGTCTATTGTGCGGAGAGATTTGCTGCTTCGGCCAACTTTGCTGCAGGAACCTACCAGGGATGAAAAGCATGGAGGGCGAGTTGAGTTATCATTCAAGGACTTGCGAAGGAGGTTCCTGCTTATTCCTTCACTCATCAAATGGAAAGATAGTTTTAATTGAAGGAGAGAGGTCCTCACAGAAGAACTCCCAATTGTAATTTTGAGTACAATTTTATGTTTTTACTTTTTCCCCTTACATAAATAAGTTTGGAGAGACTTATAGTCACGTGTCTAAGAAGTGGGACAACTTCTACTTAGATGAGGCGACAGGAGGAACATCGTTTTTGGAGAACTACCGCAAGATGTACATGGAACATAAAATTAGCAATGAGGTCATAAATCAAAGAAGCTAAATGGATTCAGTGTGGAGAATTAGAGGCATATGAAAACGATTCAAGTTTTCTTTTCTTTATTTCGTTATAGTTAATTCAAAATTTCTCTTTATATTTATGAAGATGAGCAAAGTATTTTTAAAATTAAGGATATTTAAAAGTAAATTCCAAATCTATGGATTTTTATTTTTTAATTTTGGGAGTTCTAAGCTGATATTTAAAAATTAGATAAATGGAATAACTTACAATGACTTATACATTGAATTCTAATGCTCATTTTAAATTTGAATTGGACTCTCCTGAATTTATATTTTAATAATTTCCATTAGTTTAAATCTCAAGGGAAGTAACTCACACTTCTACAAAATTTATCTATAATTTTTTTATGCTTAAAAGATTAAGTAGGGATTTTTTTTATTTAAAAAAATTGGTTCACATTTTATTTAAGTTTAAAGTAAGGGATTTTTTAAGTAAATTTAAACTGATAAAAAATACACCGTAATAATTTTTAAGATATTCTTAAATCTAATTATATTTAATATTTAAATAATCTATTTTAAAAGTAAATGCCGAATTAATTGCATGAAATGAATTTTCATGCAATTAATTAAAAAAGTTTAATAATTAGAGCCAAATAATTTAATTTAATTTCTTTTACCAGCAAAAGAAGATTTAAAATCATCTTCTATAAACTTATAAATTGTTTTATTATTTATTTTTGACACTTTGCAGGATTAATGGTTTAGACTTACACTGATCATCTGATAACCAAGAAGACACTCACTTCTAAAAAGGGAGGGCTCAACTCCTATCAAGGCAAAGATGGAAAGCCAAATCTAAATGTCTTCAACAATCGCAAGAACAAGCTAACGCAGAAACTCTCCAATGAAAGCTATCTGAGAGTGGTCAGATACATGCCGTTTGAACTTTAACTCACCAAGTTCGCAGTGATTAATTGAGAATTCAGAAAATTGGTGTTTGAAAAGTATGAGGTGCTCAGCAAGGAGAGATCGATTAGAGTTGATCTCTCAGAGACTACTAAGATTCTCAAGAAGATACCTCGATATATAACTAAGAGATTGAATTATCTGTCTGTGATTATGAAGCACGACGCTCGCTTGGAGAGAGTAGATAGGATCTTAGAGTTCTTTAGGCCTTTCAGAGGTAGAATGCGATTGATGCTTGAACTTAATGGAATGGATGACAGCAATCGGGATATTAGAGATGCCCTTAAGAAATTCAGAGAGACTCCAATCAGGAGACTTATAATAAAGAAATGCAACTTCTAAGAGAAAAATACTCAGAGTATGCTCCTGCAGGACTGTATCTAGCTCTACATAATAGATAGCTTTATTAAATTTTGGATCAAAGACTAAATTAAAGTGAATGAGATAGTGGTCAAGAAATCCACCATCATTTATGGTAAATGTAGCATTCCAGTTTTTCCTGCTGCCAAGAGATTCATTTGCAAGAATTCATTCATAAAGAACCCAGAGTTCGCTTGGAGACCGATTACTGAGACAGTAGAAGAGTTGATTCTGCTTGGGAATGACTACTATGGAGTTTTAAATTTCAACATAGTCTATAACGTGGTCTTCTATATGAAGAAATTTTGTAATCTTAGGATTCTAGAGTTTGAGGGGCAGGTGGATGAGGACTCATTCATAAAGCTTTTGATAAACATGCAGCATTACAAATAACTGACGCATATGAGATTCATCAATAAGGGGGCCTTCTTCAACTTGAAGATGCTTATAAATAACCCTGATGTGCAAAGTCTAAAGATAATGGAGAACCCTCTATAGATTATCAAGGTGACTGAGGATACAAGCAGAGTGGTACTCAAATTCTGCTTGCCAGAGGAGAGTCTAGAAAGGAAAATAGATTTCACTTATTTGAACTACTGAAATAAAATGAGGATAGGATCGAAGATTATGAGGAATAAGGTTGTGATCTATAATTTATACTTTAATTTAGAATTAAACAATTGATTTTTATAATAAAATTTCAAATAAATCTTTCCTTTCAAATTATAATTTTGAGAGGTGCATAAATTTCGATTATCAAAATATCTTTTAAAGCAAAATTTTAGTACCCTATCTAATTTTTTATTATAGATTCCGAAACATCCCGTCCAGATCACTAATGGAGCAAATCCCTATCGAAAATTTTAAAATACTTAAGAATTCAATAAAGTACCTTCCACTTAAGAAAACTATCCTCTCCCTAGCTTCTTTATCCAGTTAATTAAGGCAGTTTCTTTCCTAGAGTTTGGAGTTCTACTATCCGCAGCGAAAGTTCTTTATAAACTTTGACTTTCATAACTACGTTTACAAGCCTAGGGCACCAAGAAATACAACACGCCATCCATGTTGGATAGCCAGACAAATCAACTCCCTACAAATCAACATTCGGAATGGAATGGATTTCGATTTCATGTTTCAGCATTTGAAGCTATTCAGGCCTCAGATCCCTCTCAATGTTTCACTCTTTAATTTCCATGATGAGGAGCAACATGCTGAAAACTTCATGGAGCTTTTGAGTTACTACTGCATATAAGAAGTTAGACTTGAGAATTGCCTTCTCTATTTGAGAGCGACAGAGAGATATTTGATATCTCCACCTAAGAAAATTAAGATTTACAATTGCGAGATCAGATTTCAGAAGTATGATGCGGTGATGTAATGCCAAAGCTTGAAACTCGTTGATACTAAGTTAGTTGTGAAGACTAACTGCGATAGACTCTTCCCGTTTGTAAAGAGAGCTTACTTAGATAACTTCATAATCAAGAAAGACTTCTTCTAGGTCTTTAGCGATGAATTAGAAGAGTTAATTTTTAAGATGCCAGTAAAGAAAACCCCACCTGCTATGAGGATAGATTTGATAAAGAAAGTCATTTAGGAGAGTAGAAAGTTCAAGAATAACCTTAAGCTATTGTCAATCAGTGGATATACAGAGGAAAGGTCTGTGCATGCAATTTTGGCTTGCAACCTCTTTCCTAAACTCGAAGTATTGCTAGAGAAAAGCAAGAGATTTGAAAAGAAGATGAGATATTTGTTTGAAATTTATTCTAGCAATATTCAAGGTGAGGTTCGAGCAAATGATAATCGATTATTCACGACTTAAACAGCGAATAAAGCTGCCAAATCTTAAAAGGCTCGATCTATCGGGATGTATCATGAAACTCGAAAATGGGAAGACAGCTTAGTCAACTACAGGCTGTCACAAGACTGGCAAGATACTCACCACTGCTGATCTTACTAAAATTAAGAAAGAAGCTCTTGGTAATAACTATAAGCAATTTCTGAGAAAGAAAGGTCCTGATTTTGATGAGGAGATAGATGAGGCAGAATAACTTAAAGATAGAAGAGGAGTGCATGCCTGGAAGAATTTTATGCAATAGCCTGAGAAGAGCAAAGCGTAGAGAAGAATCTCTTAAGTTCGAGTTTAAGAATAAGACATAGTGAACAGTTTAACACCCCTCTGTGCTCAAATTGAAGCAAGAAAGAGCTCACAAATTTAAAGTTGCGAGGATGTGTGCATACCTGAGACTGAAGACTAGCAAAATTTCTATGAACTTGATGATTAAAACATAATTGAAGAGATAAATACGTAGACAAGTAACGAGAGTGATGATTTAGACAAGGCTTAGTAAAATAAGTAATCCAGCCACTATAAAGGATTTGAATTTGATAAAGATTTCATTTATTGACTGATTTTAGTTGGATTATTTGATTCAATATATGACGGATTATTGAGAGTGATAAATATTTCCTAAATTGAGTCTAAATTATCTTGGTTTGAAAAAAACATCCCCACTTTATCTAAATTTTCGGCTCTGAATAGCTAATCTAAAATTGAAACATAAATAAGTTCTTAGCGAAATACCAATTGCCAGCATGCTGCATCATTTAAGGAATCCTAACTCTGCGATGTCGAAGAATATCCGTAGTTGTATTTGAAATCGCTTTTATATGAGAGCTTTATTTTTATCTAAAATAGTACTCTTGAAATAAAGCCTCTTCTCAATTACGATTATTGTGATACTTTTGTTCTCTCTAACTCTAATTATCTAAATATTTTAGACAGAGTCTAAATAATTAATTTGGATTTTTGGAGTATGAGTGTTAAATTAGTAGTAAATTAATGATAAAGTGATACCCTAAAATGGTCAAATTATAGTGATTATAGCTAATCCCTCTAATCGATTTTCAATAAAATTACAGAAATAAAGTGCTGGATTATGGCTGTGAAGAAGAAAAATGAAGTGAGAGAGTTTAGAGCTCTCGATAGAGAATTATTTGAGTAGTGGGATCTATATAGTTTAATTTAGTTATATAAACATTCCGGCACTTATAAATCTCTAAATTTTCCTTTTAGAGCCATGATTTCAAGAGGTAGTGATATTGTGATAATACTAAGAATGAGAAAATAAGTAAACTTATTCGTAAAATTTCTTTTAATTGACTATCTTTACTTAAATATTTTGGATATAAATATTCTTTTAATTGGCCAAAAATAAATTTTGAATTAGCATTCCTTTACGTTATAAATTATTTGCACTTAAGAATTTATGAGTATTCTGCTTCCTATTCCATGCCAAACACTAGGTCATAATTTATGATTGAATTTCTCCCTTATTACTTCTTGTAAAAAAGGAATGCCACTAAGAGACTTTAAAATGTATAAAAAGTGATTTTGCTGCCAGATAAAAAAAGTAATTTATATAATTCAACACTGAAAGTATCAAAACTGAACTAAAGAAAGTATGGTTGCATGGAAATTATTTTAAAATTATAACCTAAATATGTATTATTTCATATAAAAATTTTTATAATTTTTTTTATAATTTCATGGAAGTGGCCCCTAGCAAGAGTTCAAAAATTTTCGGAGTTAGATTAAAATTTTCTAAATTTAGACATCTATAAAAAATGGGATGCCATTTTTCTCTTGAGGTGAAAAATAAATGATTCCGATGCTTTACTGAAATTAAATATGATCACTTAATCCATTAATAGCTAGACTTTAAAATCAATGCAGGTTTGAAGCTCTCTCACTAATCAAGTAGAGAGTCTTAAGTGCTTTATAGAAAAAAGGCCACGCTTTTATAGATTTAATTGGATATTGCACTTTTAATTTATAAGTCTTAGTCAAAATATCCTCTAAAATTAAGTAAAAATATTTTTTATTTATTATTTTATAGATTTGCAATAATTTAGCAGTGGAAGAGCAAGCCTCAATTTAAATATTTGCTATTGTATAGGAGATATTTAATTATTAAGGGTTAAGCTCACCCTCATTTAACTCTTTAATTTATTATTGATTAATTAGAACAGTAGATACTAAATAACAAAAAAATAATTACTTTTGTTTAATTAAGACATAAAATGTTTATAGATTTGAATATATAGGAATTGTAATTTTATTAGAATGATTATAATTAATTTAAAATAATTTGTTTCTTTATAATAAAAAAATTATAAACAATTTTTACGCTATTATAAATTGTGGAATAAAACTAATTAATTATAAGGAGCAATTAAGCTTATTCGGGTCAAGATAATACAAGTAAAAATAAATTCATTATAATTTGAATTTAAGAAGATCATTTCTATCTAGCACTATAAAAGTATTTTTATTACGATCTTAGAATCAAACTAACTGCACACCACCCACAAGCCATATATAATGATTCCAAGCCAAATTCTAGAGATAGAGGCAACTAAAATGTCTCCCAACGAAGCACAAATCCAATCTTAAATTCTTTCAACATACATTTCATATTACTTATTATCTAAAGTTGATAGAGAAAAATATCTCAATGCAACGCAGACATCTCACATTATTTCTCACTCGTAGTAGAGAGTAATAATTGCAAACTTATTTTCTATGATTTATTATGAGAGCCTTGTTTGTGATAGAGAGGGATGAAAAAAGAGTCAGGTCTAAAAATATAAATTTATGCTTCTCTCTATCTACTTTCTTTAACTTTAAAAGGTGCTAGTTGAGTTCTGAGTCAACGCAAATACAAATAACTGAGCCTCCCATCGATCCAAAGTGCTCCCTTATTTACAATACTTCGCTTATTCTCAACTATTCTCAAAATATTTGCATTTAAAGAGAGTTAAAGCAAACTTATTCCATAATAAGAAAGTTATGGAGAGATTAAAGAAATCACCATGAATGACAACCAAGACAAAGTTCTCATTCATGATATTTGCTTTGAATATATTGTAAATTAAATGAGAAAGAAATAACCGGTAATGGAAAGAATAGTGAGCGAATTAAATGTGAAAGCGTTAACGGCTCGCAAGTCATAACCCCTGTGGCTCCGGGATATAGAATGGCCAACTTTCTTGGCACCTAAGATGTCCTACGAGAGCAGCCATCATTTCCCACCCCAAACACTCTCAAGAATCCTGAGGACTAAAGATTTAAATGTCTCAGCTTTTTCGATGTTAACCAATTCTTTCCTTTATTATAATATCCTTTTTTCTAACCACTCAAAAAATGTGAGTTACGAATCTAAAATTCAATAGGAAATAGATAAAACCTTGAAAGCTTAAAATCCTCTATTTTATAAGGATGCTCCCTTCTAAGTTAATAATTATTTTACAAAACAAGGATGAAATAGGGATGCTTGATTAGTTTATTTTATCGAAATTTTAATTTACAAAACTAATAAACCCATAAATATTCACTCATCTTCTTACATCCTCATTAATTTATCTACCCAAACAACGAGATGAACAAACTAACCTAATACGCATTTTTAATTTACTATATAAGCTTCTTTTAAACCGATAGCCGAACTTAAGGCCTGAACTTTGAAGGTGAAGCAGGCCACTCCAATTTTAAGCAGTTAAACTTCCCTCCCACTGAACTCAAAAGCGTTAAAGATAGCCATGCGATAAGTCTTCAAGGCTGCGCTGCTCCTTTCATAGGAAAGCTTGAAATTCAGGCAGGCAGTTCCTCCAGTGCTTGCAGAGCGCTCGAAAGCAGCTAGGCTTTGCGCTCTGATAAGCTTCCAAAGAAGTTATATAGTTACTATGGTGATGAATCAGTTGAGAAAATTATTGAGGGAAAGTCTCTCAAGAAAGTAAAGGTAGATTACAAATTTATAAGAAAATTTTGATACATATTTTTGATAATTTTGTAGACTTTAGGACTATCCATAGTCAGTAAATGGGGAAAATGTTCAAGAATTTTAATTATACTACATTGCATATATACTTCGTTGTATATTTAAGGTAGAATATGTCATACTAGCTGAAGAAATTAAACCAAATCATTAGAGAGAGAAAGGCCCGTCTCATTAGGATGATTTTTAACTCCAGCCATACTCTACCTCCATTCACTAAGTTAAATCATTTTTTGCTTGAGAGCTTTTATAATATTTTACTAAGTTTACAAAGGAGGTGGTAAGGAGAGCCAAGACTCAGACCATACAAAAAAATTATAAGATGCTCTGCCAAAAGTAGCAATGTTTGAGACTAATCTAAGAAGAGGATTTGCACTTCTCACTTGACGTTAAGAGTGAGCACAAATTTTTCTTCGGGGATAAATATTTTACTTTCTGAGTGTTTTCATTAATTTCTTTTTTTAAACTGGATTATAACAGCCAGGGAAATAATGCCAATATACATTCCCTGACCATGGAATTGTGCCAAGATAAAACATCATAGGATATTTATTAGGAGAAAAATGAGGAACATATTATTTTTTAAGCTAAGAAATGGATTTACCATTAATTTTTAACAAGAGGGTCAAAGAGGATTCTCTCATAAGCTGCCCAAAAAATCTCTGACTGAGTAAATTATCAACAAATAAGGTCAGGGAGCACTCAATTAGGCTTTAACCAACTACAAAAATCTTCAATTGGGATCAAACTAGACCACAAATGATTATTCTACAAACGCCAGCTAAAAATAGTCTTTCTAATCTAACTAAAGCCTTTTTCAATATCTCGCTGCTAATTAAAAGTTTCAGACTTCAAACATTGGAACTTCTAGCATCCTTAGTTCTAAATTTTTAATGGAAATTGATTTTACTTTCTCTTAAATTATAAATTTAACTCTTTGAATCAAGGAAGTTTGCTTCAAAACTCAGAATTTCCTCTTAAAGAATCAAAATTAAGTTTATAGATTGAAAGCAAATATAAAATTAAATTTCTTATCATAAGAGGATTTTTAGCATAAAGGGATATCGCCTCTTCTTGACATGATACAATTATTTGCAAATCCCCACACTCATAACTTACGACCAAGTAATGCATCATAAAAATTGATATATAATATATAAAAATATCTTAAAATATTAATGCGTCCAGCTAGTTGGGTATGAGAATATGAGGAGCATAAATATTCTGAGAAGTATTCTCAGCTTTGGATTCTTTAATTAATTTAAATGGATTCTTATTTCCATTTTATTTCTGTATTGAGACTCCAAAATGTAATTAATAGTTAAAGACGCCTATAATTAATAGTGAGGCCTAGTCGAATATATAAATGGAGAGTATTTTTATTTACATTTTTTTATATCTTTATTTGATCGAAAGAGAGCGAGTTTATTTAATTTAAGAAGAGGGGAAGAATCATAACAATAGACGATAGTAGGGGGGATATTTCAGACTAATGCCAAGTTTGGTAGATCACTAGCAGCAGCCCCTTCCCTTGAATTCTATCTTTGCAGGATTAAAGCTTGTGTTGTGAGAAGTTTGCTCACAGCACACAAGTCAAAGAGACAATTTTGAAAGTATGAAATCAGATGGGGCATCATTTCTCTTGGATAGATTCCTGTATCGGAGCGAATTATAGGAATATTGCCTATTTCAATCTAATAAAGTGCGACTTAGTGCCCTCACTCTCGGTATCAAATTTTTCTTTAAAATGAAATACTTTTTATATATAATGAATTTAGAATTATAAATTCAAGCTTATTAAATAAGTTTCAATAAATTTATTTAGAAAGGTATGATTATTAAAGAGGGGGTAGGGGCAAAAATATAGTCGTCTAAACTCGCCTAATATAGAAATTATTTATTCGATTACAATAAAAAACTTAAAAATTAAACTTCTGCTTAACTCTATTTATATATTGCATTTTAGCCACCAGTCAACAATTTTAAATTTTAATAATTTATCAAGAATATTAATATAAAGGATTTAAAATTTAAAACATTTTCTATTATGATGAAGTTATATAGTGAATCCTTTCTTATGCTTGAGTAAAAAATATTTATTTAACCTTTTAATTTTTAGGACTATAAAATTAAAATTCCTTTGTTGGAATCATTTTTAACTTAAATACTTTTTTAGAAGAAAATTCTAATTATAGAAAAACCTCTAAATTAAATATATCTAATTAATTATACTTATTATATAAAGTCGCTAGTTTGAGAATCATAAATTCGCCTTTGTTCTGTGCTATAAGGAAGGTATTGAATAAAGCGATATGACTTTATTTCTAGTCTATAATTGAGTGTTCACAATCACTAAGCCAAATATATTCCATTTTTGAGAGTGTTCCTTATCTCTATAACTTGCTCCAGCCTCCTAATAAATTTAAAAACTTTTGATTAAGCCACTAACAAGGAAGAAGAATAAATAGCCTGTTGAGAACCCACAAAACAAGGCTACCAGGACTTTAATTTTCACTTCAGCTATTCTTTCTTAAGGAGGAGCTAGAATTCATTTTAATAAATCTTTAGTTTATTATCAAAAATACTTTTAGAATATTAAAAAAAATTATGTTCTTAGAAGAGCATATTTTTTTATTCAAGTCAGCTCGTGACAGTACAGCTGTGTTTATAAACTTCAATATTTGGCCATAACTCAATGATACTTAGAAAGCAAGCGATTAGAATAATCTTAAGGCTTTGAGGGCTGCTTGCACTAATTTAGTGAAAAGTGCTGAAGCGGTGGGTAAATTTGTCACCAGAGAATTGAGCCTTGTTCTAGGTTACTCAAGTAAATCAAAGGACTACAAACAAGCATTTAATTAATTACATAAAGTTCTTAAAAATAGAATTTGAGATCTATTAAATCTGTCAATTCAAATTTTAGCATGAATTGGAATTATTTGTTGTTAATGAATTTTGAAAGCGTTAATCAATCTGTTTTCATTATCTGATTAAAATCACACTGCCATGGGAAGCCTAATAATTAAATCAAACCCTAATGCGTTAAAGTCCCAATCGAATTATTCACGCTCTCTAATTCATAACGCTGAGGACGTACACCCCTCACATTAATCAGCAAAGAATCCAAATCAAAGGCAATTTCATGGCGAGATTGCTCTCCCTATTCGGTAAACTATAAATTAATATGCATGTGATCAATCAGTATATAAAGAGAGAACTATTTATTAAATTGCTTTACAAGCAACAAAAATTACCCTTTTAATAAGACTGAGACAATATGCCCTTGAAAGAATAAAATACCAAGGCTGAGGAGAACTGGACTAAAATGGGTCACAAGCAGAGAAGGCTTCATGCTTCACTGAACAAATCACTAAACTATATACTTGCATCTCTATTACATTCATTTTACATTCTGAATGCGAGAGACATTTTTTGCTTAAGTCTATGGAAGCATTGAGTTAACTTTTTCGCTGAAATTGTTCTCAGATACTTTACTCAATGACTAGATAGATGTCTTAAGGTGCCAGTCAAGCCCTGACAAGCTTCACTGAGAATGAGGAACATGACACTTGAGTTTCGGCAGCAAAGAAAACAGAGAAAAGGAATCTAAGAAACTCTTTAGCTGGCTTTAGAGGCATTAATGGCTATCTTGAACATCATTCTTTTAAAGACCAGCATTCCAAAAATTAGTAACCTAAAATTCAGCACAGCAGAGAAACACAGCTGATTTCACATTCTAGATAACCAGCTCAGCAAGGCTACTGAGATTGGAATAGCTCTGGCTTGCAAATTGTACAATTCATTAAATTCAACTCATTTATGTCAAGGGATGGCCCAATTTAACTCTTCACACTAAGCTATCTAACAATGTGCACATATTTTGAACTAAGAGTCTATAATAATCGCTTAATGCACTAAACGATACTCAGTCTACAGTCTTCAATATCGCTTATGGACAAATATAAAGTCAGAAAATGGCTCCTAGCCTTTTTGAATAGAAAGGCTTAAGCATAAGTGTTACAATATTGCTAAATGAATTATCAAATTATATGCTTAGATCAATAATAATCGATCCTTTTTATTCGCTATATTTGAAATTTCTAAAGAGATTTGCTCTATAAGCGTTAAATAAGACATTAAATTCTCTCAAACAGCTCTCATATTTTAACGCATTAAATATAGTCTGAGATCCCCTGAAAAATATACAATCATCTCTTTCATTATCTTCTTCTATTCTTCTTGAATTCCAATTACCACTAAGATAGATAATCTTAAAATCTTATTAAAAGTAAAATAGAGTATCACACTAGTAAATAGAATCTTATTTTCATTTTGCTTACTTGGATTAACCTTTTCAAATTATATCTCCTCATTTTCATACTTGCAATTATTTCCTTTCAAAAAATTAACTACACTTCTAAGCGCAAATTTAATTCGAAGTCAGCGATTTCTAAATCCTGTTTGTTCGCATTCATATTGAACATGTTGGTGACTTGTTGCTTTACCTTTAAATCCCCTTCTCCAACACCATTTTCCCTGTTGCTTACATATTCACTGTCCAATTAAATGATTTGCCCCTTCCATCTCTTAGCAGCATCCTTAGTCCCTTTTCCCTTCTTTCTCCCTATGGATCTAACTCGGTCCATTATAGAAAGTGCTGGAGGTTAATAGTCACCCCGTAATGCCGTCGTCCCCAAGTATTCAATGACGTCAGATTGAGAAGCAGTCTCCAAAACTCCGCTGTTGCTCTCTACTCTTCTGTGTCCCTGGCCGGAAGATGTCGTGTTAAGCGATGGCTATCTCTAAAACTTGGCAGACTGTAACTGTTCCTCTTCTTCTTGCTGCTGCATTCCAAAAATCTTTTACTTGGAAGATAATTTAAATTGATGAGAAAGTTTAACTTTAGTTGTAATTTAAATGAAGAGCGTGTTTTGAGTTAATATTGTGGTTTAAATAGCTTGAGCATGAGAGATGAAAGCACTACAGATATCGAACTCAAAGCCATCGCCAAACCAGCAAGCATAGGATCTAACATAAAGCCGTTAGCCGGATAAAGTACCCCCATAGCAATTTACCAATAAAAATATTAATAGTTATCGTGAAGATGCAAATTTTATGAATGGGAATGAGTAGAATGTTGTAGAGAAAGGCCCAGATGAAGTTGATCTTAATGCGACGGAATGAGGATTTGGCTATTCTAATTGCGTTTACTACATCATAGAGTGTATCTTTCATTAAAACTATTCCCGCTGCATTGACTGTAATTTCTGATCCGGTGTTTATGGCAACACCAACATCTGCTTGAGCTAAAACCGGGGAATCATTAATCCCATCGCACAAAAATAAAATCCTGAAACTCTCGTAATTTTACTCTTAAATCGCCAATGAACATAACTTTCTCGCAATTCATTTTCTGGAATCTCTCTACTGCTCGCTTCTTATCCTCAGGATAAGCCTTATAAACAACATCCTTTGGATCAATGCCGAGGTGTCTTGCAACCTTATAAGCTGCGTGCTAATTATCTCCAGTTATCATAGCCACCCGCATGTTCAATTCATTTCTTAGATCAATTAATTTCAAAAATGCCTGTAAAGATAGAAAAGCTAGAGAAAACCTTTGATTGATAAGGAAATATTGCAATTTCCTTATTTATTCTCCTTATTATATGATTAGATAGTCAACAACTTCCTTGGCCTCTGGTTTTGCTAAATGCTGCTCCTCAAGTGAGAGAATGAGCTAGGGTTGACCGCTAACACTCACTAAGATGACTGTGAGTCCCTCCTGCTCTAGCTGATCAATATTGCTCTTAACTTCCTCCTATTTAAAGTTTAGCTTTGAATCCCTTAAAAATCAGACTAGAATAATTAGCCACCCTGGACATGTCTTGAGGGTATTAAATTGGTTAGTTTTTAAGCGAGATCAATAAATTATCTTTCGCAACTTCTTTTAATTGGTTAGCTAATAAACCAACAAACCAACAACAGCAGCTTTGTTTTTATATAATTTAATCAGGGGGTCGTATTTTTGGTTAGCATAAGAAAATTTTAAAACTTAATCTAGACATCTCACTTGAAAGAAGTACAATAAGGATGATTAAATTTTATTAAGAGAGTGTGTGTGTAACTTTTAGGGAATTAATTGTAAAATGCAAAGGAGTGGGAGCTTAACATTATGAAAGTTTTAACTTGTGATAAGTAATAAATTCTCTATTAAAGAGTGTTTATTACATTAAATAAATTTGGAGTTAACTATAAATATGGGAGGCAACTGCTGTGCGGAGAGAGATGTCAGTTTCTTTGAAGAAGGATGTAAGTTTCAACTCTTGGGAAATATACCCTCAACATTTTAAAGCTCTTTGCTTCTTGAAACTTTATAATCTTAAACTTTTATTAGAAGTACTCCCACCTGAGAGACTACCAATTAAACTTATAGATACACTTATGTGTAATTAAGAGAAGAAGAAGATTCAAGTATGAGTTGTCCCGTGAGGTGAACAAAGTTTATTTGAGAGATGAGGTGCTGGCACACCAACAGGTGCTAGACTTTGACTCCTACAAATCCATTATGTCCTTGATCAACGCCTTCGTGACTGAAATCACTGATCAGCGCAACGAATCAGAGTTTGCTCAAAGAATAGAACTCCTCAAACTTGGAGAAAGCGGCAGAGAGAGGTACGATCAAATGATCAGGGAGCTCATCTCTTACCAACTCAATTCAAGAGAAGAAGCCAATAATTAGGCTATTAGTTAAATCAAGATATATATTGAATGTGCAATCAAACCTCTTGAAGTTGGCTCAAGACTCCCTCGAAATCAAAGAGCCAATCATCATGATGGAGAGATAGTCTGCTTTTACTAATACATTTAAATGATGAACTCCCACGAGACTTATGCAGATAGGAAGATGTTGTTCGATCACATGAACTCAGTTCTAGAGAAGAGGGGAGATAAGACTATCAAGAGAGGAGTTACCAAGAGATTAGCACTCCCTGCTGAAAGTCTTAAGCTCAACGAGGCTTACAACTTTTACTCAGATGAACTTAGTCAGGCGCACTCTCGCATGTAACAACAACCAGAGCTTTCAGATCCTGCAAAGCATGTCAACTACATTCTTATAAATATATTCGTAATCATCCTTTTTGCTAATTCTAAATGAATTTAAGTGATTGACGAGATGAGTCACATGCTAGAGGATGAGGTGTATCTGAAGTTTGGAATCAAGTTCAATGAGTTGAGAGCTATCGTAAAGTGCAAGGATGAAGAGAGCCAAAACTCCATTACCAAGACACCAAATCCCACTTAATGACATTTCATTAACACTCACAAAGCCAAGCCGCTTTAATAACAAGCTGAGAAGATTAAAGTACTATTTACAGCAAACATCTTCAACTATATTATTTAAGATTTGTATTACTCCCTCTTTTCTAAATTCAGGGGTGACTTGAAATATTATTATTTATTTGGTTAGCAGATTGATTATTGATAATAAGTTTGGTTGTTTTATTTAACTTACATTTAATTCGATTTTGAAAGCCTTTGCAAGCTTATCATTTCCGCATTATACTTCTATCTTAGTGACCTCTCCGCTCTCTGGATTCTTTATATAAATATAATGAGTATATTTATAGCTTATAAAATGGTCTAGATTCCTGTGAGTTATAGTTGCATGCACTCCCTCTCCATCTCTGTTTTTGAACTCTTAGACTTTATATCTCTCTCTAAACTCTTCTATTTGGCTAGGGATGAGAGATTAGTATAATCAATCATAAAAATAATACAAAAAAGGAACATCAAGGAATTCTTAAAACACATTTAAAATTATAAACTATATTTCTAGGTGTATTAATTAAAACTAAATATGTATTTATTGTTTGAAGTGCTCTTTGATAGAAATTATATCCTTAACTTGAGGTGTACCCGCTGTGAGAGTGCCTGTTTTGTAAAAGAATATAATATAATTCCATTCTCCCCCCTCAAATAGTAATTGATGATATTTTCTCTAGGATGTCTCCTCCTTTAATTAGTACTCCAAAAATATATTGAAGAATAAGGCATACATGAAGATGAGGCTAAACCATGACTGCTGTTGGTGTAGCCAAACCTAGCGCGCATGGACAAGCGATGACCAGAGTGGAGATTCCAAAGCTGAAAGCAAATTCAAATCTGGTCTTAGATCCGTAGTCCAGTTTCTCAAAATGAAAAATAGAGATGAAGTTATATTAAATGATCTCTCCTGCCTCTGAGTAAGTAATAGAAAACCAGATTACCCAAGTGATCAGGGTGAGTAAGAGAACGAGGGGTACGAAATACTGTGACACCCTATCTGCAAGTCCTTAAATAGGAGCTCTTGCATTTTGTGCATTTTCAACCAATTTAATAATCTGGTTGATTGACGAGTTCTCTGCAAAATAATAATCTGAAATCCCTTTATGAATAAGAGAGCGATATAAATGAATAAGTTTTTATTAATTTAGGGATTAGAGATTAGATTTTCTTAGTGATAGCTTTAGCTAGAGGGTGCTCTGAAGATTTCTCAGCTAAATATGTGAAAAATAGCATAAGATCCTTGTAATCAGAGGAACCCTCTAATTTGAAGTGCTCGTTTCAGTCTAACAAATATTTTTAAGTTTTGTCAAACACGATAGTAGTAATTGATGAGTTCATTTTACTCCAAAAGAGGCTGCGATGCCTGTTCCAACCATGACTGTTACTGAATCTTTGAATTAATTACCATGGCAAAAGAAATAGTAAGTAAGGTTTTAGTCATTTGTAGTTCTCTGCAGTCTTAGTGACTTTCATGATAAATTAGCCTTGCTAGAGGATGGAACCTCCATATAGTGGTGATCCAATATCTTTATGAACTGGTCTCGCCTCTCCAGTCAGCATACTTTCATTGCACGTGCCTCTCCCAAAGACTAGAATACCATCTACAGGCACACTTTCACCCGCATTTACTACTAGCAAGTCGGTTTGATTTTAATAAATTTTGCTTTTAAATAAGGTAGCAATTAGATATAAGTTTATTAAAGTCGTTAACTTATAGGAGTTCAACTTCGCATTCCCTAGTTTTCATATCTAGGGACACTAATTAAAATTCATCATGATAAGAATTAGTTAGATTAAATTTTTCACTATTTACTGGCTCCCTCTTAGTTTAATTAAGTAGTATAAGGAGAAGAAATGTATTCCAATACAATTTTTATGTTCAATGAGGTGAGATTTTGTAATTTTGAGTGAAGCAAGTTGCGAGAGCTTTTCAACAGTTTTCTTCTTTGAGAGTGCTTCCAGAAATTTCCCCACTAAAATAATTAACTATTAAAAAAGTTTTATCTAAGGATTAATTGCATTATTTGCTAAAATGATAGTGATGAGCGCGGAGGATATTTCAAAGTTGTGAGAGAGTTCTTGCACTTGCATGTGGAACATCTCACTGTCCATAGTTTCGTGTTCGCTGAAGCCCACACAGATCCCCGCTATACCATATGCCCAAGCGGCAGAGGTGCCCATCGCAATCAGTACATCCATATTCGCTGATCTATGTCTCAGCGCCTTGTAAGAGTTTACATAGAACTGGCTTATTAAAAAATCAAACTGAATGTGCAAGTGTAAACTTGCTTCCCAAGACAATTTAAATGATGGAGGCAAAGAACGCATTCAGCAGCACATAGAGAGGCACTCCGTTGAAGCTATTGTGCTCAGTCACAAAGTGAGGTGTAACCTGTGGCACCACGTAAATTAGTACTAGCACTGGCAGGTAGAGACACAGACTCATGCAAACTTTGAGGCGATATTTTCTTAAAAGGCTTTTAAGAAAAATAGTTGCAAAATTGGTAAGATGAAATTAATGATCAATATATTCGGGGCACAATAGGTTATATTACCTTCATAGTTTGCGGTAATCGTAAATCACATCTTGATTTTCTTCCTAAAACTTAACCTCATATATACATCTTATTTCAAAGCATATATATTCCAAATATATCAATCAAGTCCTTATAATAAACTAAAAAATTGATATACATAGATGCAATACCCTGAATCTTTCTCTCTTTTTAGACGCCCCTTCTTCTATTAATTAGTAGCTAAAAATACTCTTAGTAACAAAAATAATTATGACTTTATTTGAGTGAGTTAGCTGAGTGTATTTTTATTTGCCTAGTCAGCTATAGCTAATTTATTTTTGTAGTTAAATATATGTTATGGATTTGATATAAAGTCTGAGTGACTAACTCCATTGTCTATTCACTAGATAATTTAGCGCCTTAAGTACTAAAGAGGTTATTTTTCCTCCAAATTTAGGAGAAAACGAAAAACTATTATTTAGAATGATTAATCGCATTTCATAATAAATAGGGGTTTAGATTGTAACTTTAGATGTTTTTAATCCTTGCATATTGATTAAAGTCATTTTATTATTCTCCTCAAAATAGAATAGGTTCATGTGCTTCTAGCCGCCATCTGTCAAATATTGTGCATTTAAATAGAATTTAAGATACTTTAAAAATTAAATTAAGGCCTAGCATTTTTTTCAAATTAACAAGGTAAGGTTAGAAGATCAGCAAATAGTGAAATAAAAATTAAAGTTCCATGTTGCTTTTTGTATACTAAGAAATAAAAGTTTATAGTTATTTATTTTAATGGATTCTATCTATATAGCAGTAACAGATGTTTCCCAAAATGAAATAATAAATTCATTAGAACCCTTCTCTCTTATTTTTATGATAAGGTAACTCTAGATGAAACTTTGCAGCTGAAAAATTTTCCTTTAAGCCATTGTAAATAAGCAAATACGTTAATCTTTGGCTGTCTAATAAAAGCTAACTTAAATAAAAAGAAGCCAAAAAAATTTAAATAATAGTTTAAGATTACAGAAAATATCTGCCAAACGCAATTTTATGATTTTTTTTTCAATATATTTATTCGGTAAATTATATTTTTATAAGCTTGTCTTCTATAGTCAGTTTGAGGAAACTTTGAGGAGAACTTGAATACAGTTAGTGTTTCATTTCAGTTTCGAAGAATTTACTGCGCTATTCGCGTGTTTTCAGATTTGAAGGTGAGAGCTTTTCCTCCTCCTCGTCAGTTTAACTATTATTTCTAATGATAGGGCCCACAGGGCCATAGCTGCTCGAAGAGCTTCCCTATTCTTGTAATTCATAAAAAATTATACCAGGTTTAATTTTATGTAGAAAACAATATAACACAGAGTTAAAATTAAAATTAAAGATGCAATAACTTTAATTTAAAATGCAAAGCCTATTTTAAATATTTTTAAGGAATAAGGCTAACTGAGCTCAAATTATTATTCATTATTTTGTTTGTCTTTCTTAATTAAAGAAGGTCCTGCTAATCTATTACTAATGTCCTCTTCTAAAGACTGAGGATCGCTATGTTGTCTAATTTAATACTCCTACTCTTATTATTACTGCTGCTGTTTTGATAAGTCCAAGCTCACAGCAATCTCCTCTTTTTAAGGCTCAGGCGCAATACTAGTAACCGGAGGAGTATTCTTTTTTAGAGAATGAGTCAATATAATATCGATGTCATCGTTTAAGAACTAATGCCTCGCTCCTTTAACTTCTTCTTATTAGCAAAATAATAGAGAGAATAATAAAAGTATTAACTATTGCAAGTCTGGAACTTAAAAATGCAAACAATTAATAAAAAAATTCAAATTATATTTATGAAGATATAGCAAGAATTAAATAATTGATCATGAGATCAAACTATATCTCTGAATAATAAATATATGAATTCGTTTTTAAGGATCTCCATTAAAAAAATGGCTAAAATAAGAGAGATAATTAGTCCGCAAAGTAATTATTTGCTAATAAATCGCATTATAAAATGACTAATATTTTAGCCTGTATATATAACACCTAGATCTTGTTTATTTATAATTGGCTTCATTTTTTATTAATTTGGATTAGATAAATAAAAGAATGTTATGATTGATGGTTGATTTTGTTTTATTCGAAATATCGTATTAAAATAATAATTATTTCTTTTGAAAATATGAGAAATTCTCGTCTCAATTTTCCTTGAAGGGCATGTTACTTTTACGGCACTCTCTATTTAAAGGGTAAACTAAAAATTCCTATATGCTGAGGAATTTCTATTTGCCCCAAGAAATAAATGTATTTAATATGCTCCCCTTTACGAACTTATGAATGAATAAATTAATTAAATGGATAAAAGGGATTCCTATTTTGTAATTATTTCTATTTTTATTAGTAAGGATAGTAATTTTTGCGATCTTCATATTAACTTTCCATTTCATTTAGTCTAGACATGACCATTTTTTGCAAATCAGAATTGTTTATCTTCTACTCCAGAATACCTATTTACTATTTATCATTATACTGTAGAATTAAATTAACATAGGTGATTTGTAAAATTAAAGACGAGAGTTACAACTTTGAGACCGTTGGAAGAAAAAAAAACTATTATTCCCCCCTCCAATTTGAAGATTGCCAATCAGAAATTATTATAAGTTTATTAATTTATTATATCTACTGAATTTGTTAGCAGAGAGAAATGAAGATCATAATGTATTTTTTTAAAGATTCATCTTCTTTATCTTAGTCAGTAAAAAATAGTGTCTCTTATATTTTTTGATTGAGAGCCCTTAGAATTAAATTACTTCTTATTTAATGTGCAAATATTATTTAATTAGACACACTTTAACTCCCACTGGTTTATTCCATTCCAATCGATATAAATTAAATCTATTATCAAATAAATACTCAGCAATATTAAAGCTAAATTAATAAGGAGGACAAATAATTTTTTAATTACACATTTTTAATGAAAATTTACTTACTCCTATGAACTGGTGCCTCTGCTATTTCATCTTTATTAGATTGATGTTGAGTTCTGAATATTAGCGGAATAGGTCATCTATCTACCTTTGCAAGTAGCTACTTTAGAGTGCATCTTCATTTTAGAAAGAAGGCATTTTCAAACCATCAAAAAAGTAGTCACTTGGTGCTCCGAGTGTTGTCTACGGATAACTATCGGTCTTCAAACTATTCTTAAATTCGCTAAATTGCTTAGACAGACTATCTTGCTTCAAATTATATCACAATTATTATAAAAAGTCTTTTATTTTTGTGATTCGCATGCAATTTCTCAATTTGGGATTGGAACTGGTTTATTTTACTATGAATTTTCTCATCTCGTTTTTCAATAGTCAGCTTTAATTTGCTCTTTAATCCTAAGAAAAGTTTTTTGATGTCCTCTTTTATAATGGAATAATCCATCTTAGCAGTATTTATGTTTAAAACTAAATTCCATTTATAAAATTGTATATTTATTGGTCGAAAAATTAAAGAAGCTTTTTCTTTTGAAGAAAAAAAGATAGAGAAATTTATTCTTTATGAAGAACGGATTTAATTATTTTGGAGAGAGGACTCCTGGTAAAGATTTCAAATGGGTTTCTATAGTCTGCTAGCACGAAGAGCAAGTCATACCACCCACGATTAGAGTCACTGACTTTGCCACCAACTGCTTCACTTTTTCTCTTTCCTGCTTTGGAGAGATGATTATCTCATCGCCTTCTTGCGCGGGAGATTTTATTATAAATAGATCATTCATATAATTTAAGAAAATTGTTTAAGTTGTTTTTGAGATTTGTTTTCTTGGTCATCTAATTGGCTTAAAATAATAAACAATCATTAAAGGCTGTTTTGTTTCCTGAGTAGCATCTCTTATAAATAGAATAGCAATAAAAGCACTATAAACAAAAAAATTGGTAAAAAAACACTTTAATCTATTTTTTATATTAATTCTTAGTTGTTCTCAATCACCTCCAGCAGTTCAGATTAAATTTAAAATAAATTCTATATCATCTCTAATAAATACTTTCTGAAAGCAAGTAAATGTTATTTTCTCTCTTTGAGGCGATACTTTTTGACGTCTGAGTTGACAATGACCCTGATATCGTTCTTTTCAGAGCTGCTGCCTTGGTAGCGCGCATCGAAGCCCAAGCACTCTACTTCTTCAATCAGAGTTCTGATTCCTATCTCCGATGAGTAGTACTTTATCACTGCCTTGTGAGTGAGCAGGGAAACTGAAGCAGAGAGGACTCCTCCACAAATAGAATTTTACAAAAATGAAACCCCAAATTATAATTTGAGATAGATGAAATTCAAGTTTCATTTAAGCAGTTCAGCTGAAAATCCAACCATAGAGACTTCCTCGACTATTCTTTCTGAGTCAACGCTGTTAGAGATGTATTCATCCATGTCGAAGACCATCCTCATTTTGTGAGTAAGCAAAGCGATTACTACATTTTTCAATCCCACTCCTTGAAAAAGATAAAGTATAAAGCAAAGTTATAAAACGAGTTAATTTTATTCCTGAGAATTCATTCATCATCGCAGACTCAATTGTCCTTGAACAGGAAACACAAGTCATCCCATCCACTTTGAACTCAAGAATAATCTCAGCCCCCATCCCAACTGGCTTTAAAAATGATATCTTATATTGACTTAACTTATATACTACTTGATAGAGAAGGGTTGCTTTTTCTCAGGACTACTATTCTCAGAGGCTATGTTTTTGTAAGCAGGTTTTGTAGCACTTGGAATGTAGTTGCTCTCTTAATCTTTTTCTTCCTCAGCCTGCTCCTCATTCAAACTCTTGTAGGGACTGCTCGAACCTAACTGAACATTTATTTATTTTCAAGTATAAAGTACCATCATGTCCCGTCCGGACCCGCGCCACTTCTCGCTTATGTTATCCTCGTCCCTCAAGAACTTCACAGAAGAAAAAAATACAAAATCTGGATACAATTTCTAAGCACTTTTAAATGTGTATGCTTAAATGGTATTAAAGCTAATTTGCTTATTATTCACAACTTCTGTTTCTCTTTGAGCGTGTGGCTCTGCCATTTCGTTAGCACTCCCTTTGTGATAGATTGGCACTTGCATTGTGAATTTCTGGAGATTGGGGCTCTGAGGGTGGGCCGTCTCTGACCTCTTCTGAGGAGTGGAGAGCTTCATCGGCTAACTGAAGATATTTCTAACTTCGAGGGAGCTAGTCGCATGAGACATCTCTTCTACCTCTCCCAGCTACTTCTCTGGGAACGATGGAGGCAGCTTAAAATCTGTTTTGTTTGACATTCAAACCTAATTAAATAATTAAAAATTCTCCAATATGGCAATATGAATTTAATAATTAGCAATGGAAATTCTTTTTTGTGTGGGTTTTGATTGAGTAATTTAAACTTATACTATAAATAAACCTTCTTAGCAGCACTCTCCATTATATAATAATTTATAAATTATCCAAATAACCAACTTATTGCAGCTTTTATAGATTAATATTATAAACTTCTACCTACATATGAACTGGGAATACCCTTATAACTCAGATTTATTGATTTTACTTCTAGATTTACTCATAATTCTAGCTTCCGAAATAAAAAGTTCAATGATTTAATTGGCAAGAATAGACTATTTTCTTAGTATTGAAGATTAATATCTATTAAGAGCACAAGTACACACAAATATAAAATATTCTATATAAATTAATACAGCTATTTGTATGATGATCTGGACTGTAATTTATTCTTCTATTTTTAGACCTTTATAATTTGAGATAGCATCTATCATGCCTCATTTCTTTGTGTACACTGTTAAAATTCTTAATAGTTAGGAAGAAGTCCCCTCAAAATATAGTTGAGAACTTCTTGCCCCCTTTAGATCTTCTGTCTGTGGCTGAATCCCTTAACCTCCTATCGTGTCTCTGTTCATGCTCTAGTTCTTCCTTTCTAATCTGTGCGAGATCAACGTTTCCAGTTTTGAGAGTACACGAGTCACCTCTTCGCAAGGAATCGGAGGGCAGCTGGAAGTCTTAATCTGGGTTCAGAGGCTGGATCTAAAAATAGATTAAGAATAAGATGAGCGAGGCAAGGTCAGGCTTGCTCCAAAGTTAAGAACTTCTTAATTAAACTTACAGGGAAGTAGAATTAGTTAACCTCTCTCAAATCCATGTACCTCACTCCTCCTATGTCCATATACCCCATATAGTTTCCACTCACGTCTAGGAGCTTCTTGCCTCCCCATTGAATCTCTCCGGTGAATTGATCCTGTGGTCTATAGTAATAATTTAGTCAATGAAGGTGCTAATTTAACTTGCATCTTTATTGATGTATTTCTCTGTCTATTTTTAGAACTTACTTCTTCTTGACATTTCCAAACTCGATAACCCCATATATGTTGTGCTGAGGGTACCTGAACTCTATCTTTGTTATAATCTAGTGAGAGATAGTGCCGATGAAGATGCTGCAGAACTGATCGCCTGGGACGTTCCACTCGATGTGAGTACCATCTTCAAATTCCAGAACTTTCTTTCCATTCACTTTGAGAGTGATTGAATTCACCCAAGCGTTTGCAACGAAACTACTCCAACCGTGCATGCGATAGAGCTACTTTGGACCCTCGAAGAGGAAGTGAGTGACTGGTGGGTGGTGCTAGGTTTATTCCACATAGATCTTGGTGCCGTCCTAGCCTCTTGCCTGGAAAGTCTCTCCCAAGATAGGATTCAACTAAAAAGGTCAATATTGGACGAAGTATTAAATCGAGAAGCAAGAGAAAAGTTAAGCTTGAACTTACAGGCTTTTCAAACATGTGTGTTGGATAGAAATAAGCTATTGCTGCTGTCATTACGAATATCATTCTCTGAATAGGATCTTAGGTCAAAGCTGCCGCGTTTATATAGAGTGGGTTGACTCCTGAGACCTCTCCAATACTCTCAAGTGTACTCTTTGCGCACATGCACTTGATTGGGAAGCTCACTGTAGTTAAGTTAAAATCTCCACTCATCAGCTTCTTGCCTATAGTTTTGAGCATTTCTTTGCCTGAGGATCTTAACCTGTGTATCAGTTCATTATCATTCAAGTGTATTCCTCCGTAAGGTGATGCATCAGTGGGGTGTCTGTAGTCATCTTTACCTGGCTTGTATTTTGGGAAGCCTCTGAAGTTTGAAGCAAGACCGAGTATCTATTCTTACTGCTTCAATATCTAAGGGTACTAAGTCTCTTTGTAATGAATCTGAGTCAAACTAAATCTAACTAAGTTCTCTAAGGTTTTAAAAGATTTCAAACTCTGCGAGAAATTTGACATCCTGCTTTCCTTAGTTTCCTCCTCAGTTGAGCTAAATTCCTTCTCAAGACTCTCTCTTAGTTTCTTGAAGAATCTCTCGTACTCTTCTTTCTCCTCTGAGTCTTCTTTGAGCTAGTTTTCAGAAATCTCTTCTTTACATTGAATGATGAATAGTTCAACTACCTTTTGCAAATTTAAAGAAATTTTAAACGATGCAAGTCAGAGGCGGCGCTCAGGCTTGATCTCTCTCTATCCTGCACGAGTTGAATAAATCTCTGCTCCTCTAATATCCTTAACTCTTCTTGATTACTGCTGAAGCTGAGGTGATTCGCCTAATCTAAGTCTGTAGTGTCTTAAGAGTTTATCTAGTGAGCTTTGCTGAGCTAAAGACACTTCGCTATTTATAGCAAAGAGGGTAGGAATGCGTCTTCGAAGCATTCTACATCGTCCTATTCCCTGGGCTTCGGTGCTTCGATTTATATTAGAAAGAGTTAAAACAAAAAGATTTGAAGTCTGTGAGACAAAGCTTTGGTCAAGCTTAAGAGTGTGGTAGATTCAAGCTTCAGCTTTTGAATATCTTCTTCAGTGAGCTGCTCTCTTTTTATTATTGCTTCTACTAGCTGGTTAAGAGTGGCTCTCAATTATATCATCTCCTCGGCCTCTAATTTATTATTAAATAGTTCCTATCTCTATTCCATGCTCTTCTATACCTCTTAAGATAACTATTTTAATCGAGATGAAAATTATTATAAATAAGATAAACTCCTTGCTAGCATTATAAAAGCAAAGCTAGATGTCAACTTTTCTGAATCAAGGACCAGCTATTTAAATAACATCAATATAATTAGTGGTGGTTTGAAGTGACTTTTTTTAAATTTTAATATTTGTCTCTTATCTATGCTATCAACTTAAGTTTATCGTCTTCTTTGCTTTCCTCTTGCTTTAAAAGTTTCATTGATTCATTTAGCTTCACTCGAAATTAAAATTACTTAAAAATTCTTGGTCCACTCCAAAGATAAGTTCGTTCTTTGACTCCTCTTAGCCACTCTAAGTTAAGAAGTTCACATATTTAAAGATTCCAGTCTCTGTATTAAACACCAACCCCATGATCTTCATTTCACTTTAATCCTCTCCTTTGCACCCCTAAGTTGATAAACTCATATCAAATTAATCCATTCTTGTGAATTAGTTTGACTGCTGTTTATCTGATACCTTTGAGAGTCGGCTATGGCTTCAATTGTGGCTTAGAAGAGAGAAGTCTTTTGGTTTTTCTAGATCTAGAAGACTCTGATGGATCCGCCATCTTCCTCAGTCACTGAGATCTCCTGTGCTTTATTATAATCCAAGTCAAAGAGAATTATATAATGCTTCTTGGACTCTGGGAGGAAGGTCTTTCTCATCACTTATATCTATGGCACTACTGTCCTTGCTATCAGTCTCGCCTATCTGTAGAAATAAAATACTCTTTAAAAGTATATAATAAACTCCGTACCTTAAATAATTGAAGATTCTTTAATCAAGATAAAAAGAAATAATGAATAATCTTAATACTAGAGATAAGTTTATCATTATAATGAGAAATAGTTAGATCGATAAGAAAAATTTGAGTTATGAAATATGAATTTATTTCTTTCTACTTTCTGATTCTCAGAGCTTTTGACTTTGCTAAGAATTCTAATTTGAGTGAGTAAATAGGAATTGGCCCTCTCACTTATTGACACATTTTGAATGCCTAGCTAATCATTTGAGGCTTACCTTCTCAAGCGAGTAAATTTCTACCTTTTCATTCACCCATTCCTACTAGTAGAGACTCAAAATATCACTCTGGTCTGATGGCTGAGTGAAGGAAGCTGTAGGTGCACTCTAACTTGCAATTTGGAAGTATTTTTAGAGTAGCCCAGTTTTGTGATCACTCTCACCCACCACCATAAATCATTATAGAGCTAAATCTTAAGAAAGAAAAATTTAAATGGTGAAGTAGATCTATCAGCAAGTTAGTACTCAAAGGAGTTCACAATTTTCCTGGTCTCAGTATTTACAACAAACTCTACCAAAATTGTTAAATGCAACAGATTTAGGAAAGATAGGGATTCGAGAAAATAAGCAGAGAACTTTTTATCTTCTAGTTAAAAATGCTATGCCACTTACTCTAAGATGTAGATCTGAAGCATCCATTTCTGATGGATATAGAAATAGTGGGTCTGCTCTAACCTTTCCAGCTTTTAAAAACATGCATCAATCCATTTTCAGTGTCGACCACGAAATATGCTTTCTCTATACTCAAACTTTAAATTAAGAGAGCTAAAATAAAAATCATTAAAATTTTTTTACTTATCTTAATTATCAATTTTCTTGTAAACTTTATATCGGCTGAATCTAGGTTACAAGAAATCTTCTCTGGGTAGATGAAGCCCCTCAAATACTGATAAGGAAAGGGAGTTAGTTGATTAGCCAATCTAGTTTGCTCGTGCGCTGATGTCATAATATTAGAAGTAATACTGCTTGAGATAACTCTCACTCTTGATTATATTAGCAGATAAGATTTGACTTTGACTTAAGTTAAGTTATAAACCACTAATAGTCAGTTGTTTAATTAGAGAGACAAGTTGGAAAACTAACCAAGATAATCTATTTTCATCAAATATCTCAATTCTATTCCTCTTGCTAATAAAAAGATGGTTGAAATTATTCTACATTTTGTTAAGACGATTTTATGAGTAAATGCTTATGAAAATACAGTGAATTATCTTTAATCATAAAATTTTGTGTTTTCTTTTTCCTTCATTTATATTGGTTTTATAATAATTTTTCATTTTGAAGCATATCCTTAATTTTCCAACTACATTTTGTAATTCTCTTTTTTAATAATTTCTATAATTCTGGAAATGAACTTTTTTGCATTACTGGTAGGATTACTCTAAAGTACGATATTAGCCTAATGAATAAGGTCAATGAACTTTTACTCGCCTTATAGATTGTCTGGAGGAGGAGCTTTTCCAGAATTTTCACTCTCTGTTACTTCTTTTTCAATTTTCTGCTTCAATTTTAGCTCAAGTTCCTTCTCCAGCAATTCAAAGTGAATAACCCATTACAGTAGTTTATAGTCACTGATTTCTGATCCATCTAAAACTTGTCCTATATCCTAGTTACTCATTTTTAAAACGTATTCTTATTTAGTTTTATTTATATATTTAAGATAATTATTATTATCATTGCTGTTGTTCTTCTATAAATCGTAAAATTTAGCATTAAATATTTGAGGTGCAATCACTTTGAATTATTGCGAGAATTAAAATATTTTTTGTAAGTAAACTTGAAAATTAATGTAATATTTTGTAATATAGAGGAAAGGTCGAACTTGATAAATCATTATCTATAAAATATAAAGCGAGCAGAGAATTTTTGAATGAACAAAAATCAAGGTGTTGAAGTCCACTCAAAGCAACAACCACTGGAGAGATCCTTTGCAGAGGCCCCTCAAAGGAAAGCGGAAGCCGAGACGCACAAAGGATTGGCATCCGCACTTAGCCCCTAAAGATAGGATCACCACGATTACCAAAATACGAGAGATGCTACAAACGCAGATCATGAAAATAAATTGATCACCGCCACCGCCATCATTTCACAACCTACATCCAATCTAATCTAGCCAACAAGCGAAGGTGAGGCAGATTATGATATGGAGGAGGACGAGGAGATTAGGAGACATGATTTTAAAGGTAGGGGAGAGAGATTAGAGGGAGAAGAGGTGGAAGTTAAAAACGTATTTGCAAATAGTGTGCTCAAGAAAGCCGGAAATCTAGGCAAAAGTCAGATTTCACAATTCAACTCTATTCTTGATTCGGAAGAAAAGAAAGTGCAACTATCGAAAGAGGCCTATGAGCAAGGAAAACATCAAATAGAGAAAAGTAGATCCACTCCTAACCATCTTTGTATTAGATTTCATCTTTAGAGAGATCAAGGGAGGCAGACACCTCCAAACTAGACTATGATGATAGGTCGCTCTCCTAGTTCTGTTGGCTTGAAAAATGGTTTTCATAAGGAGTTTGACTCTGAAGAGAAGGACTCCTAAACAAATGTACCAATGCTAGACTCGACATCGCCTAATACTTCAGCTTACAATTTAACAAGAGACAGAGAAAGGCGTTCATGCAGAGATAAAACTACCAAGTATTCTCTAACCCATAAAGGAGTCTACACCAGTATGAGTAAGTAGTCAGATATTCCTTTCTTTCTGCCTGTCTTCTTCAACGCTAATTTATTCATTCTTTTTGCGCGAAACTGCTCTTTCTCAAGATACAACAAAAATTTGTCTCCTCTTCGATTTTTATTGCTTCTCTTCTTCTCCATGAATCTCAAATACTCTTCTTCTACATTACCTTTTAGAAGTTTCCAGCTTATAGCTTTCTATTCTATGAGTGCTATACCATTACTTATTGATTGTCTTTCTAAGTTATTTCCAGTTCTACTGACAGCTAACTTTGTCTGTAGATGATAATGATGAATAACCATCCTCTACTCGTAAATTACAATTCCAATATCTCTTTAATCAACTATTAAGACTTATAGTTTAAAAACGGGCATGTTGAGCATGAGTAGTTGAACGCGCAAACTCCTGCAGAGGGTATGAATGAATAAGCACTCAATAAAGACTAGCGCCAAGAAAACAAGGTGCAGAAAAAAAGTGCGCCAAAGTCCACTGAGTAATGCCTATCATCTATCAAGAACATGTTTGCCTTCGATTGGGCTCTCAAAGATATCATCAATCTTCGGCACTCTCCAATAGAGAAATAAAATTTCATTCATAACCTCATTTTATTATCCACGTAAGTTAGATCCTAGTTGCTTCTCAACTGATGCTTCCTGTGCTTATCTCCCTTCTTTGTAGAATAGGAATTCACAGACTCGATCTTCTGGTTCTATGTGAACACGCAGTATTTTCCTTTCGGAGCGTTGGAGCTGTCAGAAAAGCCATTAGAGGACTTGGTGGGCTCAGTCCTTTTAAATCTTTAAGTAAATAATAATTATAAATTTATTTCACGAGTATTAATACTCGCTCTGCCAGGCTATTAAGCCGTTCCCTTCCACGATTTAAACTCATTCCGATTAATAGGTACCCTCTAATGAAAAAAGGTCATAAAATTTTGTATTTAAGTGTAGTTACTATATTTTCTTATTTCTTTGAATGAAGTAATCTGGGATGAAGCTAATATAGCTGAGAATTTAATTTGAAAATCAAATTAGTTTATATATTAAATTAAAATGGATTAAATCATCTGAAGTTAAAGTGTCCTCAGATTTGAATAATTATTACACCATTCGATTCAGCATAAAATTCTAAGAAATTTTCATCCTTGCAGCGTTTGTGTGGGAGCGCTCAGTACAAAGATATAAGCGACACAAATTTCTACAAGGCAGATATTTGGAGTATCGGAATTTGCGCCAATCATATCTCGCTGCTGAGAGGTACTAACGAAGAAAATCATATTAATTTTTGATTCTCTATCGAACAAGCTGCAGATCAGGGGGTGAATCTCTGATTTCAACTGACACGAAGTTGCAACTCTCCTTTTATTATTTAAATCAATCTCCGATTTTAATTAAAATTCTCACTATAATTTAAACAGCAACCGACACACCCTTTTAAATGAGGGCTCTTAATATTAAGACTCACACACTCACATCCAAAGTTTCCGGGAATCGATGAGCCCCTATCGCTCTCAGCGCCTGGCCCAATCTCAAAGCTAGTCTAATGAATCCCAGGGTGGGAATACTTCAGCTCTCAAGAATGGAGAGGGTGAAGATCCAACAACAACTACCAGCAATAACCTTGAACTGATCTCGCCATTGTTTAGGTACAAGATACTGAGACGATTCAAGAGCTATTTCAAATCTGCAGTTGAGCAAATTAGACCTGAATTGGAGAATAAAATTAAAAATTTGGAAAATGCCTTGAGAGAGGAGATAAGTAGAAGTGTAGAAGAGCAGTAAGAAACCAAGGAATAATCGGTGAAAGAAGCTGAGAGGCTTTAGTGCGAAGAGAAAATATCGTAGATTTACAACGGTAAAGAAGCAAAGAACACAAATTTTACAGAAAATGAAAATGCAGATTAAAGGCAAATGAGAGACTCCGAATAGGATTTAAATAGAAATTAGGGAATTACAATAACTTTCGAAGAATTTCAAGTTGAATCTTTATCGAGAAATTCTGATTCATTTACCAGAGAAGAAATTTATAATTAGAATAAGATCTTCTCTGAAAATGCTCCTAATTCCATTTAATATCTTAACCTCTGCTAGGAATTTTATTTCGTTATCTTTATTAAAATCACATTTGACAACATAGAGGAATTGCAAGTATTATCATATCATTTTCCCTCTGAATATAACTATCTTCTGCATTTAAAATAAGTATAACCTTTGTGAAAGTTCTTTTTAAACAATAAAAGGTCTTTTTATCACTTTTAATCGTATTAAGTTAGATAAAGAGTATATTCTTGATTTCTAAATTTCTAATTTTATATTTTAATTAAGCCGAATAGTTTTAAATCTCTGGCGCTTAGAGCATAGTTGAAATTTCTTAAGACACTAGACTAGCTTTAAGGTAAAATAAAGAAGAGCTTATGAAATCAAAGATAAGAACCGAGCTAGAAAAGAGTAGGTTAGATTTAGAGCATGAAATGATGATCAAGCTTATCTCAGATGAAATAAGTTAATGCTCCGCAGAAAATCGCAAAAATCTGACTCTCGTTGCTTAGAAATTTAAAAATAGCTACAAGGATTCCATTGAACTAGGATAGAAAGAAAAAGTATATCGAGACTCATTTGTCTATAAGCAAGAGGATTTGAGCACGTATGGCCAAGACTTTCTAATGAAAATAGACCCTATGCTAATACAGGAGTTCCTTAATAACAAAGAATGGTTTAGAGAGAACTATAATGAGATTTTGCTAAATGTAGGACACCCATCTAAACTGGAGAAAGACTTTCTTAAAAGGATAGAGCAAGTTTAGCAATAGAAGAGTGACTTCTTGTAAATCTACTTTAGTTATTAGAATCCGCATATGAATACATTTAATGAATGGTTTACAAGAAGATCTTGAAGCATTTGGAACAAGGAAAGAGAGGTGACTAGCTTACCGCAGCTGATCTCGAGCAATTCTAGACATTAAACTCTGCGACAAGAAACTAAGCAGCTTAGGATGACGCTTAGTGCGCAATTTGCAATAATGGGGACTATGAAGAGGAGGATATGATAGTCTTTTGTGGAAATTGCAATATGCCAGTGCATCAAAGCTGCTATGGTATCGAACAGCTGCCCGATGGAGATTGGGTCTGCTACAACTGCGAGTTATATGGTATGAAGAGAGGACTCATCTAATTGAGAATATCTTCTCACTCTTTATTAGACTTTTGGTTAAATGCTTATTCTGTCCGAAGCGTGGAGGTGCGATGAAGCCCACTAATATTTTTGCTTCAGCCGAGCACTTTAGGCGGTACAACCCTACTTCAAATTCTCATAATCACAAGAAGGGTTCAAAGAAACTTCACAGCTTGAGTGAGAAAATCAGCTTTAGAGATGAAAGCCTAGGGGCTGAAGATGGTTTAGAGGATGTTGATAGAATGAACTTAGGGGAGATAGAAGACAAAAATTTGAGTCTAAATGTCATCATCAATAGAGAGTATGAATACCAGTCTGACCTGAGATAAGACGCTGAGAAAAAGGGAATTCAGCTCGAGCACCTTGAACTAGTGTTTGATGCGAATGAGAAAGTGAATCAAACTCCTGAGGATTACCAATTCTTCTTGCATAAGAACACTAACGCCCTAGAGTCTCATCCTATAGCCGATAGTACCTATCAGTGGGTGCATTTAAGTTGCGCCCTCTGGATCCCAGGACCACTTGTGACACCTAAGACTCCAGTCAGGCTTCACAAGTTTGACGAGAAGAGATTCCAGCTACAGTGCATCATCTGCTTGAAAAGAGATGGAGCCTGTATGTAGTGCTAAGCTTCGAGGTGTCAGATAGCTTTTCATGTTGAGTGTGCTCGAAGGAGCAACTACTGTATGGAAATAAGTTGCACTTTTGAATAGAACTTATTATCTCGCTAAATAGAGAGAAAGGACAGGGAGAAAGTTTATAGGATGTTCTGTGAGAAGCATCGACCTCTGAAGATAAAACATATCATGATAAGTTTAAAGTCTCAATTGAGATCGTAAAAGAACTGGAGGAAAGAGATAGGCAGATCACAGATGAGATCCAGAGATTCTGCAAGATCATAGAAAAGAGTATGGATGTGGATCTCAAGCACTAACTAAAGCCATCTAAGTAAAGAGAAAGGGAGAAGGAACTGTACAGACTGGAAGAATAAAGACATCAGGAGTAGTTGCTACTAAAGTAGTAAAGATAAACTGCTATCTTAAATATAAGGTATCATGATTATCGCATGGTTATTGAATTTAGTAGAGACTCTAAGAAAAGCTGAATGGGAGCTTAGATAGAAGAAGACAGCGTGAAAACGGAGAAAAAGGGAGAAGAGAGAGGCCTCCCAAGGCAGAGAAGCCACCCAAGATAAAGAAAGAGAAGCCTCTAAAGATCAAGAAGATAAAGGAAATAGTCAAGAAGTGGAGGGAAAAGGACAAGAAGATGCTCTTTGAGAAGATAAAGGAGAGGTATCTCATGCTAAGGAAGATGAGGGTAAACATTATGAGAGTTGATCCCATGCGTAAGAGTAGAGGCAAGGGTGGAAAATTAGCAGCAAGTAGAAAGCGTTCTAAAAAGAGACTCTCCAAAAAGGAGCAGTAACAGTAGCTCCTCCGCTAGTAGGCATAGGCCACGGCTTAAAATAACTCTGGAGGGTAGAGACCGGGCTTAAGATCAACACAAAATTTGTCGATTGAGAAGGATGATAAGCACAACGACATTCTCTTCCTTCAGAATTAAATACTCCAATAGTAGTAGAGCATCCACTCACTCGAGGAAGTGAAATAAGATAAGGCGCTCCTCTCTCACTCAGTGTCTTAATCACTTCAATAGCAGGATTCTATGTTTGAGCTGACTCAAACCAATGGAGGTGAGCAGACTGAAAACTGCCAGTTTGAAGAATTTAAAGAGGAAGAAGAAGAGGATGAAAATCAGGAGATGTACTACAAGTTGTCAGTCCCAGTTAATCCAACTGAGCTAGACTGGACTATTACCCTCTCTCGAAATGATTTCCCTTGGTTTGAGATTAAGTTCGGGTGCTTCACAGCTAAAGAGTGCTATGAGAAGTATATCTCAATTGTTAAAGACCCAGAGATCTTCCTCAAAAAGTTTCATAGTCATCTTTATCCTATCTTCATTTTCATATTTCTAAAAGGTGTTATGCAACAAAGAGAAGTACAAGAAGATGATGTAGAACTAGATAGCCTTGGCTAATCAATATGGCTCAGCACCAGCTGGTCAGCTGCCTTCAGGTGTCGTTCTCACCAAGGAGCAAGACTTCGCGCTTTACTGCAAGTGTAAAGGAGCTGTGCAGAGTGATTTCTATCTAGGTTGCGATGGCGATTAAGAATGCTCTTAGTATTTAATTAATGCCCTCTAAATGGATGGGTCCATCCCTAGTGTATATAAGAGCTAAGAGACAAGAGCTAGGATGAAATTGATGCTATCGAGCAGTGGTACTGTGAATACTGCACAGCTAGGATAAAGAAAGAAGAAGAAGACGAGGCTAGAGGTATCGATCATAATGCGCAAGAAGAGTCAGAGGAAGATGATGAGGAAGAGGAAAAAGACGAGAATGAAGATGGCGATGAGGATAAAAGTTAAGAAGATGAAGACGATTATCGTAGCGAGGACATGTAAGATTACGAAATGGAGGAGGGAGATGAAGAGAAAGAAAGGGAATATGAGAGAAGAAGGCAGGAACTGCTAAACATCAACATGCAGGAAGATGAAGATGAAGAGAGGAGAGTGAGATCTCACAGTCAAAGCAGTAGAAGCAGCAGCAGTAGTAGCAATAGTAGTGAAGGGAGAGCGCACTTTGCGTTACAGCACTAGAGACCAGAACCTATAGAGAATTAGAGTCACACACAACCTGCAAAAGTATCTTTGGAAAATCAAAATGGACACTCTCAAAATATCGGAGGAAGCCTAATAAATGAGGAGGAAGATGAAGCTATGGAGGTTGAAGTTGAAGACGATTAAGACATACAAGAGGCTTTGATGCGGGAGTATAATCTGAATCGTGCTAACGAGAACTCAGTTGGATCAAATGGAAATAATTAAAAGAGGGATTCTGAGGATAATAAAAGTAATGAGTTAGCGGCAGATTTCGTTCCACCTCCTTCTGTCTAAGACGCAGATATGAAAGAAGCAAATGAGAACAGCCCCCAAAATGAGTCTGTTGATCTCTAAAACTGAAAGACAAATCATCATGCTACCTATTGACAGCATACTAGTATGCAGATTGGATGGAGTAACTTAGGTTAGTTTGAAATTAGGATATGTATCTGGCTTAAAAATGCACTTAAGTATTTATTTTCACAACATAGGATTATTTTAGAATGCAAATCTGACCTACAGGAATGAAGAGCTTGACGAGTGTACAAGATATTTCTATTGGAACACAATTCATAAATGAATAATCCAGGATATATTTGTAAGCTTCTATAATTATATTTCAGCTTCTGTCGTTGAACTTGAAGGATAGATAGAGAAAGTTGTCCAAGTGGCTCATATTTAGCTGCATCCAGTAAAGTGGTGTATTCAAGTCCACCTCTACTCCTTGGCACACGATTTCAAAGTCTCTCTTCTTAGTTAGCTCTGCCTCTCCAGTCTCTTCACTTAACTCTCTTTCGAATAAGCGAGGAAAAGATTTCTCAAGTGCCTCACCTATTTTAAATTAAATGAGGCAAATCTTTTGAATAAAACTATAGTCTTTTACTCTGGTTATGCCTAGGAAGCTTCATCCTCTTGGCTTATCTAATGAGCAAATTTATATTCTACTTATAATTAGGCTCGGGGCTTGAACTTCAATGTTAGGCATGAGGTAAGTATGATGGACGTTGGAGAGTATCCTGACTGAGAATTTGGCCATCTGCTGTATGTTCTTATCAATAAGAGGCTAGTTCACCTCCCAGAACAGAATAATAATAATATAGAGTAATTTCTATCATAGAGAGAACGACTCAAAGTTGTGTTTTATGATCCCCTCTATCATTCTATTCTCGTCCTTGTTCTGCATATTTAGGATTTCTGAGCCACCCTGCCCCAGTCTCAAATTATGCGACTCCTTCAGTGCGTTGATGTAGTGGAACTTGAAAAAGTTCAAGCCCTCCAGTCTGAGCACCTGCTCCTCGGGGAAGTCTCGATACCTGAAAGTCAAACACCAAGGCAGGTCTCGCTACTTGTCCCTCAACCCCACCAGAGTATCAAACTACACTCCAATAGGTATGTTCCTGAAAGAGTTTAAGAAGAGGAAGATTGAGTACTCACCATTTAAGTGGGATGCCGTTGAAAGAGAACCACATCTCGTCGTAGGAGTCTATCTTATCCGGGGATGCATAGGCGTCGAACATTTCCTTGACCTCAGTCAGTAAGTTGAAGAAGTAATTCAATCTAGGCGCCATAATCTAGCAACAAGAAGTTAGATGTTGTTTTAAAGAATCGAATACTTGACTCTTGATATAGGGAGTCTTGTTTTTTAGGGGTGAGAAGACTTACATAGAGAGAGCGAGGAATTTCCCTGCTCTTGAGGTCTTAGTGAGAGAGGTCAATCTTGACTGGGATAGCTCCCTCCCATAGTTTCCTTCTCAATTCCATATTGACTGCGTCTGAGGGGATCTAGTTCTTGGTCGGTATCGGTTAAGTCTCTTAAATAAGCAACAATGACATATCATAAGATTTTAATTAAGTGTTGATGAGTGCGCTTTGAGCCATGGTGCCTCCAGTGTTGATTTACATCTGATTCATAGAGGAGATTTGAGGGAGCTGTGACCTGGAGATTGACTCATCTCCGGTGGCTTGCGAGGGATTAGTTGCCATTATTGTTTTTGATTTCCTGATTAATATTATCCAATTATTATGCAAAAATTTGTTATCCATCCATACACTCTCCCATCCCTCATAGTATTATATGAACAATATCTATCACCATTCTGAGAAATAATTCTTAGAAAAGTTGAGATTTCAATAATTATTTCAATAAAAGTTTAACTCACACACTTAAAGTAGTAATAATAATCACTTAGCAGAAATAATGGAAGGAGTCATCTTCACTGGAGTGTTTCTAGTCACTGCCTCTCTGGCTGGCAAGCAGGGAATCAAATTTTATCATGCTGTCATGAACAAGACAGCCTTCGGCAATTCAGGCGCCTAGATGTTGCTGGGTCGTTATCACCATGGCGGGTTTGAGTCCCCAATGACCAGGCGAGAGGCTGCTCTGATCTTAGGAGTGAGGGAGTCATCTGAGGAAAAGAGAATTCTGGAAGTGCACAGGAAACTCATGCTCATGAACCACCCTGATAACGGAGGCAGCACATTCATAGCTACTAAGATTAATGAGGCAAAGGAACTGCTGGCGTCAGGCAAGGCTACTAGTGGAGGCAAGCCATGAATGGATAAAGAGGAAGAAGGGGAATAATAATATTAGGAATAAGAAAGACATGGATGGATGGTTTATTAGGCAGCACAGAGTGTTAATAATGTATGTATGGAATAGATTAATTTTATATCGACAGCCATCTCAATTGTATCAAGAAATTTAATGGGAGATGGGAAGTTCATTCTCTCTACAAGCCAATTGAAAAGATTATCGTAGAGACTCTTCGCAAGGGAATCTCTGGCGTTCCCCGCAGTCATTCTTTTTTGGGGGAGGTGCTCCTTTTTCTCTGATCCCTTTATTGCAGGTTGTTTAAATATTCAGCTATAAAATCCCTTTTAAAAAAATTGGGAGAAATTAGAAAGAAAAAGTAAAATTGAAAATTTAATTTGAATTTAAATTTTTTCTTTAAATTCCGGGAAAATTTTTTAGCCCCAAAATTTAAAATTTTAACATACCGGGCGCTTTTCAAACTAAAAGATAAATTTAGACTTTTATTTCTACGATCTCACATATTACAAAATTAGGGACTTAAAATATCCCAAAAATTGGGGGGAATACAAAAAGTTTTTTTCCCCAAGTTAATTTGGGAAAAAAAATAAAAAGCGATTTTTGCGAAATAACCAAAATTATAAAAATTTTTACCCAAATGCAAAAAAACCCAAAAATCTTTTTTTTTTGTTTAGAGTTTTAAAATATATCGCTAAATTTCTTTTTACTTGATATATCTATGTTTTTTTGGCTGCATGGCCCTTTTGCCTACAGAAGAATAAGAGATTTCATCACAGCGTCATAGGGCAGAGTCTGCAGCCATTTTTA